>VZRO01001502.1:304819-501764 GCA_013397915.1 Daphoenositta chrysoptera | reverse complement strand
AAGCAAGGGTCCTGTCTCTGTTCAAGTTCCTCACTAGATTACAGCTTTTCAGCATCCACTCGCTCCAGTGTGGGCACTCTTCTCACGGGCTGTGAGTGGATCTCTGCATCCCCCCAGGCACCTCATGAATTACAGGGAAATAGTTTGTTGTATTACAAGCCTCACCACAGCTTGCAGGAGAATCTCAGCTCTGATGCCCGAAGCATTTCCTCCCCTTCTTTCCTTTGTACTGACCTTCTTATCGCCATGTTGTTCTCCTCACGTGCTCTCACTTTTCCCTTTTTTCTGGCTCATAATAAAATTGTTGTCCGTAGGTATTACTGTTCTCAAGTTCTATCAATTGAAAAGTTCTTATAGAGTTTCGCTGTGCTAAAATGGTTGATCCTGTCTATGTTACGTGTCAGGGAATTGTTGGCCGTGTTTTTGTCACTGGCCACATGGACCCCGCTGGCACTGCACAGGCGGCCACGGCTGCATGGCCCCGGCCTTGGGAAGGCCCCGGCCGCATGGCCCTGGCCTCGGAAAGGCTCCGGCCTCGGGAAGGCTCTGGCCTCGGGAAGGCTCCGGCCTCGAGAAGGCTCCGGCCACATGGCCCTGGCCTCGGAAAGGCTCCGGCCTCAAGAAGGCCCCGGCCGCATGGCCCTGGCCTCAGGAAGGCTCCAGCCTCGGGAAGGCTCCGGCCTCGGGAAGGCTCCGGCCACACAGTCCCCACCGGAATAGGCCCCAACAGCCGCCTCACCACCCCTCGGGAGAGGAAAGAGAACTTCCTGCCCTTTTTCTTAAATGTGTCATCACAGAGGCACTACCAACTTGTCTAATTGGGGTAGTAACCTGCCCATTGTCAGAGCCTTCAGCGATTGGCTCTGTGTCAGACATAGTAGAAGCTTCAAGCAGCTTGTCCCCGCCCACCAAAAACTGGACTGTTTTTAAACTAGCACACTTGCTTGTCTTCTTTGGGTGCTGCCTGCTTTAGTGCCTTTGTGTGGGCTTTCACATGTCTGTCCCACTGCTGCCTTAAAGGAGACTCTGAATTCTCTGTTTGTTTTACATCCAAGCAATTTTTATCCTTACAAACCTAGTTTTTGAATTGCAAGAGACTTGCACTCACTGGTGCCCAGCAATTCAGTCCATTTTAAGTGGGATAGTGCAGTTTCTTCAAACAGTTAATTCAAATGTAAAATTAACATTTTTCACTCCTCAGATATTTTCCTAAAGTAGATGCACTGCAGAAATCATGTTTTGACATGTAGGTACAACCTCCAAGATAAGGACTGATGAAAAAATTGAATTTGGGGGTTGCTAGGAAGCTGTTGAGGATATTTGGGGTAATTTAAACAATTTACTCAAGTGACTCAAGACTACTCCATAACATTGACTAAGATGTAGTAATAATTTTAGGTTGATAAGTATTCTAAATGACTTCAGGGATCAGCTACTCACTCACCAGAAGTACAGGTCTACAGGTGACATGGTCTGAGGAAAATCAAAATCACAGGCATTGGCTGCATAACTTGGTGAAGGAGAGACTGGTAAGACTTTCCAGGATGACATCCCACAACACTGGGGTGGCCTCCAGGCATGCCAGGAGCAGGAGTGAGCAGCAACAATCCTGTCACCCTGATCACAGGAGGTACCAAATCACACACAAAAAACCTGAGATCCAATGCAAAACCAGGTGCCTTAGGACACAGCAAGCAAAATGGTGAGTTCTAATCAGAGATTAATTTTGGAAGGGAAATCTGCAAAGTAAGGTTCAACCTTCAAGCAGGGCCAACAGCAAAATCAGGGCTTGAGCCTCATACAAGTGATTTTTGTTTCCAAAGACAGAGATCTGACAAAGCTCCAGACCTCCTGGGAAATGAAGTCATCCTGGATTATGACACCACTTTATGACTGTGTAACCCCAATGTACTCAACCATGGTGTTTCCCTGTCCCAAGGTGAGCATCAGTGCCATCACAGGATCCCATCCAGTATCATTCATTGACAAACTCAGAAAAGGAAGAGATTGTCTGTGCCATACTTTAAACTTAGATAAACCCTCACGATCATGTGGTCAATAATAACATGGCATATTTCTGTTCCATAGCAGCAGTTCGTGCTTGGCACAGGACCAAGCCTTTTAATTAATTCCTTCACAGCTTTTAAAGCTTGTCTTCCTTTGCCATGTGCAGTTAATTCCACTTCAGAGTTCAAAAGCGATTAAAACATGATCACCGTATCTTAGCATCAGGATGAAGGCTGCAGATCAAAACAGATTCAGAAATTGCTTAGAACTATTATGCTCCTGCCATTTATTCTGCCTGATGATAATCTCTTGTACTTAATGCAACCAACACTTGGTGCAGCCAGGAATTATAAATATTAAAAACATTTCTAATTTCTCAGCTGGTATCTCAAAGCTATAATTTGAATTTCCTTCCTCCACTAACAGATTTTGTGTTTATTTTGCAGAAAAAACACGAATAAATGTTATTAGTCCCCCCTAAGGCAGACTAATGTGACAAAAAAATACAGCATTAACAAGAGTTAAATGTTCCAAAGCCCCTCTTAAATAAGTTGAATAAGGAATGTATTTGTTTTTCTGTGCACACGTGCATGTACACAGAGACATGTATGGTGCTCCTTTGCATGTCGTTTCGGTGGAAGCACAGCTCAGTCCCTGGGAGCTGAAGGAAATCTCAGCAGGGTTGCTGGAGAAATGCAGGTGATGAGCTTCAGTCTGCACCAGGAGGGCAGTTCTGCTCAGCAGATTCTGCCCTGGCAGCTGTCTTCAGCAGCGCTGCTTTGCACTTCAGTCTGAGCAGACGAGCCGTCCTGAGGGACGAGGGAGCTGGCAGGCTCCTGCCACAGGGCAGCAGCTCAGTTATTCGCGGAAGGGACTCATCTGTCAGCCACCTGCACCGCGCAGCAGTGTTTGTAAACTCAGAGTGTTCCAACACCACAGTTCTGCCAGGTTTGCAAACACCTTCCGTGGGAGGCAGAGCCACAGGACTCCCTTGTGTTGCAAGGGCTAAAGAAGAAGAATGTTGACAAAATTTGGAGTTGACCAGAGGACTCGGTGCAACTTGACGATCCAAGGGGTGGGCAGCTGGACAGCTGAGGTTTGACCATACCATCGAGGGTGAATTGCCTCCAAGAGCTGTGTTGGCTCAGAAGTGGGAGGGGACAACTTCCGTACCTCAGTTAGGCAGCTCTTACAGGGCTTAGCCTTATTCATGCCAGAAGCTGAGCTGGGTTTACATCACTGCATTGAACTTTGGTTGGAAAGATTGGGCTTGAGATGGGCCCAAGAAAGCAACTTGAAAAGGGTTGTTTGTGTTCAGACTCTCACACTGCACAGTGTGAGATCCAATCAATGGATTTAAATGAATAAATAAATAAAATTTTAAAAAACCCAACCAAACAAAAAACATTCAAAGCACCTTTGTCCTAGTCCAGCCAGGAAAATAAATTTCCCAGTTTATTTGGTCCACTGTGGAAGAGAGGATTGACATGTCCTCTGGGGTATCAGACCTCTCCTTGAATTTTATGCAGTGCTGGCACACATGGGATTAGAAACCAAGACCAGCTGAACATATGGATAGCAGGAGACAGGTTAATGTGCACATGAACCTGTACTACGTATTTAAAGGAAAGAGCAGAAAAAAAGAGCAGAAGGAAAGCTTCTACTTTTTTCACTAAATCTAGAACAAATGGATAAACCACAGAAATATGAAAAGCAGTTGAATCAGATGAAAAGTGATTTTAAAAACTGCTTGCAAGAATTGCCAGATTTAAAAGACAGATCTGGAAAGAGTTTGAGAAAGTGCAAAATGAATAGAGATCATGTGAGAATGGGATTTCATTTAATTTATTTTAAAAAGATATTTCTACAGTAACTTTCTGCAGCAGAAACCACTCTCCAACAAAGACAAAAAGATACTAAAACTACTCTGTCTCTCACAAATCTCAGACACAGAGGTGTATTGGTTTAGCCCACCTGTCTTTGCAAACAGCCAGCGTGACTTTTGCACAAGAGTTTCAAGGTAATGGTCTTCCATTTAAAGGCAACTTCACGATCTCTTTTCCAGATTTTTTTAGAGCATTTCTTTTTAGGAAGATCCCTAAACTTCCTATGGAGGCAGCAGTCATTCCCTCTTGCATAGATCCTGCTGCTGTGATCATGCTTGATGGATTTGTATGATTTCAATGCTTTACTCCCCATTCTCCATCAACAGCAGCTGGAGAAAGAGGCAACCACATAAATTCCAGCTACCCAACGCAGAGCATGCATTGTGTAAATGAAGAGGGAAACAGTCAGATGGTCTTGCTGATACCTGGTGGCTGCTTCTTATGGGGACAGTCACAGTGATGTATGTCACCAAGCGTGAGCCACTTCACCAGATGATTCTGGCTGTTCACAGCAATTACAAAGACTTTCTCCCGAGTCCCCAAGTCCATGGTCTTAACGAGGAAGATTTCACTCAATGTAATCTCTTCTGTGTGACTCAAACCTAATCTATTGTAATACCCTCCCATTTGCAGCTGATCGTAGAAACACAGTGGATGTAGCAGGTTATCAAAAAAAATCACTCAGCCCTCTCTCCAAAGGAACAGATGCCTGAAAATCACTGCACAAGTATTTCATTTTACATGTTCTTAACTGAAATGTGAGCTTCTGGTTCTCATCTTCCAGGTTGTCTGTGATCACGTACTCCAGCTCTTTACTTCACCTCCAATTCCTTCATCATCTGCAACACACCCATAAGCCCAGCCCCAAGGCTGTAGTAAACCAAGCTCTCTGTTAGTCTTTGTGCAGCTTGGCAGGACAAGGCTTAGCTGTCTACAAGGCCTTCTGAGTGAGCATAAGATAGCTCTCAAAGAAAGTCATGGCTAAGAAATTTCAGAATAAAAGATTTTGGTGCTGAGAGAGATCTTTACTTCAAAGAAGGTGAAAATAAGCCTGTGGAAAATAAGGACAGAAGAGATCTGTTTATTCCAAACTTTGGCCATGCTTGTGTTCAAACTCAAGTCCAAGGACAGCTTTCACTTGACAGTCCTCTTTTCCCTTGACAGCATAAAGGGGACAGAGACAGCCTCTCGACTGTCTCAGCAGCTGTTTGTTCTTCAGCACAGATTGGCATCTTGGAAATCAGAGATGTGTCTGGAATTTGTAAAATTCTAAGCACTATGAAGCAATTCAGTTGAACACTGTCTTGGACTGACTAACTAGACTGCAGCAGTGACAAAATGAATCCATATGAAACAACTGTTCCAGAAAGAGTAACATGTCATTGGCAGCCATGTTACAATAAGCACTTTAAGAAAAAAATAGAAGGCTGCTTAGTTCTTAATTCCTGAGAAGTTAACACCTATGTGAGATGGTAAACAAACACAAAGAGCTACTACTACACTGTAATTTGAAAGTTATTGTAATCAGCGAGGTAACAGCAGCTTACAATTCACCAATTCTCCAGTCTTTATTGACCGTATTTGACTGTACAGTGCTGCATAAAAGGTGCATCAGGTGCTCTGTAGCTCTGTTTTGGAAAAAAACTGTGTCTGCACACTCCTATCTCTCCCTTTTTATACACTTACACGCAGCACAAACAGCTGGTGAAGCTGAGCTCCCATTCTCCCAGAAGTGCACAACAACACAGTGTCCATCTCAGATGAGGAGTAAGCCTATTTACAACTGCTACAACTCTGGGAAATCCACAGCACCAACTTTGCGATCTGGTAGGCAAACTGCAGAGCACCACTGTCAGCACCTGATGGAAACCACAGAGTTTTTGACTGCAGTCTTGAAGAAAAACAAACCAAAGAAAATCTCCCAATGCTCAATGAAAAGAATAGTTTTAAAAGCAAACAGTCCCCCGTTTTTTTAAAGAGAGACATTGTTTTCTTTCTGCCACATCACACGCCTGAGGTCAATCCTGGCTGTAATCATGCTTGGTATTGTCCAGTGTATTCGAAGACAGCTCCTAAAAACGAGCTTGCAACCCACGCTGTTTTTGCATTTCCATGCTATTCAATAAAATAATGGGATAGATTGGATTTAATATGCTCTGTATTAAACATGGGTCAGAAACATTTGCAGAGACAAGGAATCATCTTTTAATGTGTTGAAAGCAACCATTATTTAATTAATTGCTCCTATTCTTTTACAAGATTTCAGTCTATTCATGAATCTCTGGAGCTGCTCAAACAGATACAAAACACAAAGATGAAACCCAAAAAGAAGAAAATTCAGACAGACATTAAAAAAAATGCTATCCAAGTGACCTCCCAGAAGAGTGACCACCAAGAGCAAGCCTTGTTAAATCTTGCAGGTTCTCTCTCTAGTGAGAACCAGCGTGGGGTTAAAAAACGAACCTCTAGACACAGCTGATTTTCTTCTCCCCTGTCCCCAAAGGATGTTATTGTTAGGTATGATACTGTGCAGCCACAAAACCTACAGCTCTGGAACACCAACAGCTGTTTTCATGTTTCATTTTACAACAAAATGCTTTGCTATAGAAGAAAAGTTATACTTTTAGAATTGCCTTAAAATTTATCAAGCAGATTTCATACAAAGTCTTCATATTATTTAAAGGACTTTAGGACAACAAGTACTCTGTTATTGTGTCCTGCCAGAAGCTACACTTATTTTAGACTGGTGAAAATATTGAAATCAGGTCTAGTAAATTCCTACAGCTCCACACAGCATTATGAAAGCTGGTATCGGAGTATCTCCTGCTGCATGATTTGGATCTGTTGAATTATTGGATTATTAAAAATAGTCAATAAACTGTGTACAGGTGACAAAATGCCAGCTTATTATTAGTAGATGCATTATTAGAAAGCTTTATTTCTCGTCTTCTCTGTTCGACTGAATAAAAGTTAGTGGTGTTTTGCAGCAGAACACTCAAAAATCTAACTGACATTGTCACTTTTGTTTTGCTTCAAACAAAGAGTCTGGAAATAAGGAGAAAAACTCTGGGAGCAGGACAAAGGAAACACACCAGTATAATTTCCTAATAAAAGCTGACATAGTTCTTTGGCAGGCAGACAAAAGAAATGTAGACACAATGCAATAAACCCCTCATTTTTTACAGTACATGTTTTGAGAAATCCCGTATCATCTCTTGCCCAGAGAAGAAAATTCAAGAGAACTTGAATAACTCTCCTCTAATAATCCATATCTCAGGTCTGTTGTGCTTCTTGCTCTACAAAAAAAAGCAGATTTCTCAAGCCATTGATTGCAGGTGGTCACTCTGAGAAGTCAGACCTGCACGGCATGACAGCTGAAAGCAAATCGATGCACATAGTAGGGAATGTCACTTCAACCGTTAATCTTGTTCCTCCCACAGACAAAACTTCAGTACTTTTAAACTTTCTCCATGGTGTAGAAAGTCCTAGAAATCACTCACATCTTGTACAAGACAACAGAAATTCCAGATGACCTTTCTGCATTTTGTTTGTAGCCAGGCTCTTCAGAGATAAACTGCATGGGAAAGACTCCCAGCTTCACACCTACTTTCAGGACAGGTCTGTTGGTCGTATTTCCTACAAGAAGCAGGAAACCCAGAACACTGAAAACTCAACAACATGCAGCAATTTCTGAGCTCTTCTGGACATAAACAAAAAGCTAAATGCAAAAGGTATCAAACAAAAACATTGGAGAGAAAGAAATATACATCTCCGTTGTCACTAAACTCTAAGGTTAGGAAGACTACATTAATGCAATTGCCCGCTGTATATTGTGATACCATTCTGAGAGCTCAGAAGTTGAGTATAAATCAAATGCAAGAAATCTCAAGAAATAGAGAGGAGATGAACACGGACAACCCAAAAAAAAAATCAGTAAAATTCTCAGAAGCAAGCTTTTTTCTCATGTTTTATAAAAAGAAATGTAAGAAGTATATAAAATCCTTTGTGTCTGAAGCTGTGAAAAGTTCTGCCTTCAACTCATTAGATCTCATTCCATTCTGCCTTCAGCATAAGCCAACATAATAAATTATAGTGGGAGAATCGGTTTTTTTTCCCCCTTTACAGCAAGAGCAGCTGAAGGTATGACTTCCCAAGCAGCGAAATCCGTAAACAATTCTCAATTCCCCAAATCAGCGATGCTTATGTGCCTTTGTACAGTATTTTGCTGTGCACTATATTAGCATAAAATACACAGTTGCCTCAACATGCACGAATTTACAAGTTTTGCCAGTGTTACAGCAGACTTGCTACAAGGTGCTAATTTTGTAGTCATTATTAAAAAATGAGGAGAGCAAGACTTTTACCTCATTTTGTTGAATTTTACAGAAGCTTAAATTTAAGCTCATCTTCCCTCAGCACTTTTCACTGAGTAGGTGTCAGAGACTTGTGGAGTTTTTTTCCTACAGTGCATGTAATAAAACTTTGGGCTGTATAATTATCTTATTCAAGGAGTTCATCACTGTTCACAGTAAAACTAAGTTCATGGTCTTTTGAAGAAAAAAACCACCATACTACTACTCTGGGCTGTTGTTGTCTGTTGGTTCTCCTAGATGATAGAAGGCATTTAGGGCTCAGAACTAGCAAAGTCTAGGCTAACACTCACACAGAAGGATTAACAGGGACAGGCAGTTGCTTACTGTGCTGCCAGCAGGCTGGTGATGACAGCTCTTCCACCACTAGAGTGGGTGGCACACATATCAAGACCATATGCCAAGGATACAAACCATAGGCTGCAAGAATTTTTCCAGGTTTTTAATAGCAGGAAGCTAAAAAAAGTTACAGCTACTCTTGAGAGTCACAAGTCTGGTTTTTGCAGCATTTCTATTTAAGATTTGCAGTTACTGATAGTTCAAGACTGTTTGACAGCAGGCTGTGAAGGGAAATGTAATCGATCTAAATTTACAGAAAGTCTTTTTAAGGAAGGTGAGAGAATGAAAGCGTGGAAGATAAGGAGAGATTCTTGCTATTCAGAGGTTTCATCTTACCTCCACAGACTAGAAGCCCCAGCCTACTGAGCTGAGGTTTTCTATTAAAATGACAGTGGCATGGCTCTCCAGAGATCATTGTGTGTGACTTTCACCCCAGCTCAGCATCCTGTTTTCTGTAAGCCCAGAACAACTGGTTCCAAAAGCAAGTACCTATTCAATGCAGTCCTGCTGCCTCCCTTTGAAGTGTCCTTTGCTCCCTATAATATGGGATCATATAAGCCATTGTAAGACTTTGCTGGACAGAAATTTTAAGAGGCTTTAATGAGAAAATGGACAGCTATCATGACTCTTGCCAACAGAGTGAACATCCTCATGGTAACTTTCACAGGTTAGAGTAATTGCTTTATTTATTTTTTCTTTTCATGTACATAAAAGCAAAATAACAACATGTCTTAAGAACTGCTGTAATGATTCATACAATTGAGCAATCAGCAGCTGAGTTACCAAGAGATGACAGAAGTTGGCTGCTACTTAGCTCTTAATATTCTGTGCCAAGAAAACCTGGCATTGCTGGCAGTGGAGTCAATATTGTACTTCTGTGTGTGTCCTAGGGGGAAACATTCTATTGTGAACAGCGACAAAGTTTAAGTGGGGAAGCAAACAAAAGCAAATTTCAGGGGTTTCTTTTCAAAATAAATGTGATTTTTTGTGTGTAACTCAACATGAAAATAACCTACTTTTGTTAAAAAAAAAAAAGCGAAACTAAAGACAAAGCTGCAGTTGATGAAAGAAAAAAAATAAATCAGACATAACAAACACAACAGCCCGAACTATATATGCCTCTGGAAGGTGAACTAATTAAATTGTATGAATGGAAGAGTATTTTGCTTGAGACAGTCCATTCTAGGCACTTGCTGACAATTTCTCATTTAGTTCCAGAGTTCTAACATCTCCATTAGCTTTGGCATTTTCTATAAGTACCTGTAAAGAAAAACAAAGAATGACCTGAGAATTTTAAGACCTAACTGCTAGTGTTTTAATGGCAATCTGAAATGTATTTTAATTCCTGCTAGACAGTTTCCCTAAAAGATCACCCAACCCATAAACCCCAGATAAGAAATACTCAACATTACACCTCAACTTGCTTAAAAGATCCAAACTCTGCACTATAGTGACTTGCTGAACCTGTAGTCACTTCCAATTCTCCGTAAAAGCATCCTTTGTTACTCTGACAGTAGTTACCCACTGGCAATTAAACAAGCAAACCTATTTTCCTGCTGACACACACTTGTCTCCTCGAAGTACCTTTGTATAAATCTCCATCTGCCAAACAAGAGTACTCTCTGCAGCTGCTTAAAAAAACCCTGCCACATCCTTTTTTCTCCCCCAGTTACATTCACACTTCCCTGATTTATTTTCCACACGTCATACTTGGAGCTTTTCTATTAGTTAAAAAAGGTCCCACAACAGCCTAATGTTCATAAGCTTCTGGCATGTCTCCTGTAATCCAGTGATGTTATACGTTCTGGAAAGGAAAGCCATTAAGCAGAACCAAGCAAATCTCCAGCTGTTATTATCATACTCAGCAGCAGGGACTATAGATGACTATGCAGAAGCAAGTGCAGTGAGATCATACCAGGATCTTCTGAACTCATTAAATCTAGCTTTTTTTATCAACCCGCATATCTCTGTATGGATTTTTGTCAATGCCTTTTTATATGCTGTACCTCCAAATGTATTTTGTATTGGATTCAACATTTCACCAGGGAACAGCTGATAATCTGGGCCAAAGACCTCATTGTGCTAGTGGAAGCACTGAGGATAGGAGAGCACATTCAGATTTTCAGGAGCAAAGTGGTTCTCATTATAAGCTAAAATGAATGACAGCCCACTCACACTACATGAAAGAGCTGTGTGGATTTGTGAGTTTGACCAAATACATTAGTGAAATACTATCAACAGAAAGTGAAGTGCCATTTACTATGTACTGAAAATAATGTACCATTACAGATATAAGTCTTCAGTACAGAGCACACAGCATTCTACTGCTCAGATCTTTTGGGTCAGGGATGTGACGTGTTCCAGCCATGCTAGAGGGATTTAACATTTTTAGTGCTAAAACTTTGATTAAATGGTCCTCATGTCTACTGAAGAGTCACCAGTAGAATTCTTGCAAGTTTGGACTGGACACTTTACCGTTAATTTTCATTATTGCATGGAGGAATGGAAGACATTCAAACAAACTGGTGTTGATTTCAAAAACTGAAGTACATTTGCACCTCAAGAGCAGGTGTGCCAGCACCTTCCTAGCCTCCTCCTACCCCACTTCTAAGTTGCAAGTGTAATATTAAATGTAAATAGATGGAGGTTCTGTATGAGATGGACTGTCTTACATCTATTAGTTCATGATCATCTTTGGCATACAGATGTTGTAGGAGGTACCAGCGTGCCACCGACACGATGGTTTCTGGATTCGCTGGTTGATAAACGACTCTCTCCAACATTCGCCGAGTCTCCCTGGAAACATAATCAAAACATAAGCCAAATCAAATTCAACTGAACAGGCCCCATGTAACATAACAAAGCAAGCAACAATGGTCAGAAGTAATATATGGGAAAGCCCTTATTGCAGTTCCTGCAAACAGAGCCAAGATGTGAAATTGTGGAAGAGAAGGTAATTAAGAATAGAGTACTACACAACGTCAAAAATTCTGCTTGGCTGATACTACTTCTAACACCAACACACCATATACCTAACAAAGGGATTTTCAAATTCATGGTGTCACTAGAAATCTGGTAAAAACTGGCAACTACATGTAGGGATGTCATATTCACTGGTGCTCTGTCAGCTTCGGTTCTTGTTCCAAGAATTCTGTCCTTTAATAACCAATGTGATATTCCAGTACATTGTGATTTAACAGGCTGTTGAGAAGTTACATGTTTTTGTTTTCTATTTGTATTTAAGATTTCTTGTTTCAGGATTTTGAAACACCTAGGCAGATCAATTAGATCTTGTGATATACTGTTCATGTAAGTCAATATCTAGAATTGTAACAAGAGTGATTTTAATTGAGTTTTTATCTTAATTTTACTATAAGCGACAATATCACAATCATATTAGGCTGTCATCTGAAGAGCCAACAAAAAAAGTAAGCCAGTTTGTTAGAATTACGTACAAAACAGGTGAATTATTGATCAACAGCCATAAAAACCCCTCAAATTTTCCATAGCTTAAGCAAAAATACTGTAAAAGACAAAATGGACGTAACAACCAAATTCACAACACAGGAAGATTCAAAGAGCCCCTTCCTTAAATATTTCCCCGCTTCCCCAAAAAGTCACAATGACCACCTGGCTGTTCAGGAATGGGCATGAACTTTCATTGTGAGCCCAATTTAGGATCAAAATTAATCCCAGCACTACATAGGGCAGTGATTCCTGTTTCCACTGTGCTACTTTAGAAGATTTTTCAGAAAGTGTAGTCTTCTTAATGAATTTATTTAGATACAAATAATGGAAGATTTGGCTGCTCCCCACATTACTAAACCCTTCTCCCCTCTCCCTTTTAATTGCCACACTATTTCAAGAATTAATTTCCATTTTCAAATTAAGTTCTTGAAGTTAGATCTGCAGATAATGACCACGTGTACTTTTAGACACTGTATTCCACGGAAAACTTAAAAGACCATGCATACCTTGCTCCCATTTTGCGATTATACTGTAGCAAGGCTTGAAGCAGAGCTGCCAAGGGGCAAGGAGAAAGTTTCAATGCTTCAGTTGTTGCCTCCTGAACCAAGGATGGCCAATGTTCATTTGAGACATTAGCCTATTATAAAAGTAAAAACAAAAGAAAGAAAGAGAATAATAATAAAATTAAAAAAAAAAAAAGAAAAAAATCAGGGAAAAAGGACTATATTGTAGTGTATTTGCATCTCTCTAGAAAGCAGGTTTAATTCAAGCTGTTCTGAGAAGTATTTGGCAGGTTAGAAAGATACTTAAAAAAACCCCCCATACTAAGAGTGGTTAGAAGTACCTGGAAAAGTCATGTTAACTTATTTAAGAGCAGCCTTGTCAGCATTCCACTTGCTAATTTATGCACCCAGTCTTTTTATTTTTCCACACAAATTTTAGTAGTGCTTCAGAAACCCTTGTAAATCTTCACACTATATATAAAACTAGTCTAGAATGTAGAATTTATCCCCAGAAGTAACATAATTTTTTACCAGAAGTCAAAACCAACTCCTAGATGGTAATTACCTAACAGAACAACTATTGAGCAAAGCCATGTATCTTAAGAGTACAAGCAAAGCAAATAAAGAAAAACTGACTTAAGAAAAACTTTATTATCCCCATTGTGTCTGGACAGCATTCAAATTACTGCACTTGAAAGGGTGACCAAATTTTCACTTGGAAGATAACTAGAAGACAAGCAATTTTCAAATACAGAGCTTTCTTCGACCTGAGCAAGTTTTTCACCTGGCTTTTATATGTTTTATTAAACCAGTGCAGAGGAGAAATGCCAAAAAAAAAAAAAAAAAATCCACTTATTGGCTTCTCTGCTCACTCAAAAAGTAGAGATGAGATAATCAAATCCATACTAATCACATTTTTAAACGAAGTCTTGTGTATTCTTAGGCAATTCAGGCCAGCCCTCAAAGAAATAGTATTAATTAAGTGAGAAGGTATCTTGTGACCTGTGGAAGCATTTAGGAGCAATAGGAAACAAAGTAGACCACTAGAAAACTGACATAAAAACAGCAGGAAAAATACTGCTGCTTGACAAATTCTGCCTTTGGAAGCAATGGGCTTGTGAGAAAAACTGAGGATACCTCCTATCTCCAAAAAGGAGAAACAGCACTGCAGGTTTATCCTCAGTAAATCTGACTGCCTTTTCTTACACAAGATCTCAGGATATATGGGATTGCTTTGTCTGGTTTTGATTAAAGCCAGGTCATTTTTTAAAACGTGGAAAAGCAGTAGCCAAGATCACAGCAGGATCTACACTTTAGTATAGACTTAAAATTCTGGTAGTGCACTTCAAGTTTCTAGAGTGACACTGCTTGAAGAGGATAAACACTTGCCAAGACCCAGAGGTATGTTCACCTTGCCCCCCAGTGCAAGAAATAGAGTTATTTTCTTTATTCCACAAGATATTCCACAATTCCCTTAGATTATTTTGAGACTTCAGGGCAAGGCATCATGCCTGGAAATGACCATACAGCATAAAAAAAACCTTGAAATGTGACTTCACTGACTTCTCCAGGCACCAGTGAAGAAAAAAAGTCTGTTGAAGCAGTTGTCTGAACACGAGGACAGACACTTGAAGGGTATGTCAATTTGGATGATCAAACTGAAGCTGTTAATAGACAAGCTTCACTGAGCAGGTGAGCCTCTTATGCACAAAGTGGTTCTATGTGAATATTACACTTATATACCTCTCTTACAAGGAGACATTCTAAGAGTACTCCACTGCCTCTTGAAGTGTCATTTTATTCTCTAGCTGTCATTCAGAGAATGTAAAGTCATTTAAACAGGGGCTTCATTTAAAGGCTACAGAAGCCCTGTATCCCATCAGCTTCTGTTAAATAATGCAGTTAGGTTATTTTGGTTATCCTACCATGCAGATTTCCAGTGCCAGCATAGCTAGCCTGAGCAGACTGGATAACTTCCCGTTCCAGCTACCCTGCTGTGATGCCAACTGCAGACTCTTCCTGTAGCACATCTCTGCTCCAGTCATCATTCTCTGAGACTGATATACTTTTGCCAGCCACTGAAAATAAACATCCAACAAAATCAGTTAGGGAGCCACCAAAACACACATCCATTAGGTAATATCACTTAGTCCAATTTATGAGAGTACCACAGCATACTATTAGCTAAAACCATGCACCCAGTCCTCATTCCAATAACATACTGTGCATTGCCCTGCAGAAAAATTAGTCTGCTGCAGAGCTGGCAGTACACCTCACTACAGTAACTTATTTTGGGAGTTCCCTAGCCCACTCATGGACTTTTTTTTGATAGGTTCTCTCAGCTGCTGCCTGCTCTGCCAGCACAAGATGTCCTGGATTTCCTCATGAAGACAAGGATAAGGATTCTAGCTTCTCTGTCTTTAATTCTGTAGTCATCACACATTTTTTGAAGCAGATGCAGCCATATTTGCAAATCCCTGACATGTACATGATATGCATGAAGATGTGCAAGCCATATTTAGAATTATTCTTTGCTGGATCACCAAGTAAACAAAGCTATTCCCTTGCTTTTGAGCAAAGGCCTCTAGACATCTGCTAGCTAAAGATTGCCTGGTGTTAGAGGGGGCAAGAATTATTAACTCTTTCTGGTGCATAGAAGTGACTTCCAATTACAAAGAGAAACAGACTAGAAAGTACCAATTAGCACTAGTGAGATTGTGCATTCTTGACATCAAGCTGCAGACCTGCTTTTTAAAGTAAAACATTCATGCATGTGCAGAAAAAAAAGCTTCCCTTGGCCTCAGCTCTTTGCAGCTGAAGATGCCTAGCACTCAAGAAGTAAAGAAGGGAACCCTCATGCTAAGGCACAAGGCAGCTTTTCTCTATTTTTCTGGTAAGTCACAGCACTTAAAGTAGAACAGCTATCAGAACAGCAGTTGAGCAGCACTGCTAAATCCCACAGAACAACCATTTATACAAAAGCCAAAAAATTAACGAAAAAGAAAAGTTAGTGGCTCCTCTAACATAGTAAAACTGTAAGGCATCACAATGGATAAATCGAACTCTTAGGAAGTCTAGAGACAGAAAACATAAAAGCATAAATGTATCCACTAGGAACAGATGTAGCAGCCAGGTTTTTTCAGACTGCTATCTAAGCCCTAAGAAATACTTCCTTTAATTGAAGACTAAAAAGATCTTCCTCAGAGGTATCTTATCTGTGGCCTGGATTAAGAAGACCAAAACAAATCATCCCTTCCCACTCCCTACATCACATGCACTCAGTTTACTTATTCTCCCTGCTTGTAAGCAAGATGACTTGGCTGTGCAAGGGATGCTTGAAGAATGCATACAAGCCCTAATTTAATTTGAAAAATGTTATTAAAATAGAGCATACAACCGTGTCTTGTGTGCTCCCTATTTTGCAAATTCAATCTGAATGAGTTCTATATTCAAAAGGATGAAGTCTCACAAATCACAGAAAAATGCATCAAAAAAACACCTTCCCCAGAAATAATACTCCTGGTGTTTCTGAAGAGGATCCACAGCCTTGTAAGAAGTGAGATAATGGTCTCTACAGCAGCCTTGCACTGATCTTCCAGGAGTGAAATCAACTTCACTGAATCTTACCACAATCAGGGTTTTATTTTATCAACAGGCAGAGGAGCACTATAAATCCTTCAGCTACATAAAGTACCCTAGAAGTTCACTGAATTTTTCTAAACAATGCACTGCTTACATTGGTAAAGACGGATAATAACTGTAAACTAAAAAGCAGCTGTTAGAAAATAAATGTATGTGCTGCATCGCCAAAAGGATCTCTTGGCACGTGTGAGACTTCTTAGAATGACTCACAGAAGCAGCATATGAAGTGAGTTTTAGCACTTTTGTGTCAACAAAAAATGATCACTCATCATGCCATGGAAGGGAGTTAGTGAACAGTGTTACTAGGAGTGATTCTCTGCAGAATCAACTTACTCAAAAGAACAGTGACACCTGAAGTCAGAACATTATGGAGAAAGAAACTTATTCAGGTTTTCAGACCCTAAATAAGAAATTGTATATTACTACATTAGGAAACCCTTTACTTCCATTTATTCTTATAGGTTATGAAATATTTAATTGGTTTCTGCTCACATATCAAATCATAGGTCCATAAAGACAGGAATGCCAGGCATTTATCTCAAGTTTTTAATTCTCCTGCCTCCCTGTCTGCTTGGTCTTACTAGCGGTCCTTAATATTTCAACTTTTATATAAAGTTAACATAATATTTCAACTTTGGAACAAATCGAATTTAAGCTCTTTTTTCTGTCACTGGCTGTCAGCAGATAAATAAAATCAAGCAGTGAAGCTGCTTGAAATGTTCAGCCTCTCACAGGAGGTGTGAGAGTGGCACACCAGTCAGGGAAAGGATCCACACTTACTTGCCAGGCTGCAGCTGAGGATGAACTGGACATGACTGTCTTGTGAAGTTCCTCCAGGATGTTGTCTGGAAGTTCTTTGTGAGTCTGCAACAGCTGCTTACACTGAATTTGTCTCAAAAGCAAAAACAGACCTGGGTGCTCAGGGCAGCTTTTGAGACCCTAAAACCAAAACAATCAGAATTATCATTCCCCCAATATCAAAGATACCCAGATTTTCCATCTGTCCTTTACATAAAACAACAGTGAAAGCATTCTCAGGATACTTGAACATAGCATTTTTCTCCTCCTCTGCACAAAGGAGTGTTACAGGGTCTGATCAATGCAAACAGGTAACACTTTTTCTGTCTTCAAAATACATTTGAAGTCCAAGATCAGTTTTGTACATTTCCTAATTTTACAGGTTTCTGAAACAGCTCTCATTTGGTTTGACAATTATTACAAGTTTTGGGCCTATTAATAGACGCAAAAACCCATCTTGGGGCAAAAAGGGTTGATTATGCTTCAAGCAATTTCAGTTCTCCCAGATAAGGCGCTTTACTTTCACTGGCACAGAAGCACTTTATTAAACATTTTCTTTTCAGTAACAGTAGATATCCAGAGAATATTTTTTTTAACAAACACAAAAAAGCAAAGACAGAAAACAGAAATCTGTTGCTTTACGCTTCTCAGGTGAAGCATGTGGAGCTTTTGCAAGCTTCACTGCGTGTTATTTTCCCTGCTGAAGTCACAATAATTCCAAGAATTATAACTCAAAACAGATTTGTTTTAAGAAACAATACTTTCACACATTTTTTAAAAAAACAAAGTATGTTGCCTGTGAGTCCTTCACAATTAAATGACAGCAGTGTCTGACTCAGCTCCCCAATTATACTGCTTTCTGAGAATTCTGTGGTCCAAAACTACCAGTGAGAGTTTGTGGTACTAGGAAATGCTATCCTTTTTTCTTCACTAATTGCAGACATTGACTGTCCTCTGCCCAAGCTATTTAATCAAACAACGATCAACAAAATACAAGCAAAATCCACCACAACCTTCCCCTATACCCAGACTGGGGGAAAGACAGATCTTGAATGTCTCGAAATCTCTGATCATTGTTAATATAAGACATGTCTACAACAGTAGACATGTTGGCCAGAAAAGGAAAATACCTAACCAAGTAAACAAAGAGACAAGAAAGAACTTCCTGAAAACCAGCATGTTCAATGAATCTGTTTGCTTGGTTTGGGTATTTTGTTGGTTGTTTTTTTTTTCTAACTCCCATCCACTCTAATAAAATACACCAAAAACAAGGATCACATTTACAAGTGATTAGCAGTTTTCCTTAATGAAAATCAGGGATGTGTGCTTTTTTGCTTATCTTCTGCAAAATCTTCTGCTCATGAACACCTTTTTGAATGTTATTAACAGCCTACCTGTGTTGCCTCATGACCTCCCTTTTTAATAATTAAACTTGTAACTTCCACTTGGGGCTCTGAAACAAAGTACCAACACAACCCAGAGGAAATCAAAGTTCCATCCATGTCTCCTACCCCGACTTCTTGCCCTGAATTTTCATAATGCTTTGCTTAACTCTAGGCAGGAAGAACAGACCTAAGATTTATTACGACTCAGTTTTGGTGTTGCAAACAGTATATTGGGGAGGGGAGAACTCAACCAGCTCAGTTGGTCAGAGAAAAGTGCTAATAATGCCAAAGTTGAAGGTCTGATCCCCACACAGGCCATTCACTTCAGCGCCACACTTGATGATCTTTGTCGGTTCCTTCCAACTCAGAATACTCTGTGATTCTGTGAACTATTGTATTTTGTAGCTCTGATGAAACAGACAGTTGCTACTTCAAACACTACCTTTCTGAGTAATGCACACAAATATGGTTTCTATACAATTCTGCCACAATCTGCCAGTGTGACACCATCATACCTTATTACAAAGAGCTTCAGCTTCTGATAGTTTGCCACTCTCCTCTAGACTGGTAATAGCTTGACACAGACACCAGTCTTCAAGAGTGTGGACATAATTATGTGGAAGGTTACTTTCTCCAGCTGTAAAGACAGACAAAACAGTTAAACAGAATAGCATTTATGCTGTAGTACCATACCATGGTCACATGGTCTAGATCTGGTAAGGGGGAACTTTTACGAGTTTTAACCTGACATGGCTCCCTTCATTAGTCAGAACACTGAAAGATGGCAAAATTAAAAGCATGAAGGGGAAAAAGTCATATACCATTTGAGTTAATGGTTTGAGATCAATCAAACATGGAATTTTAAATCCAGTTTTCAAAACACTATGGACACTGAGCAAGACTGAGCATCTACTGGAAGAGTTACAGAACTCAAAGTTACTTCAGCCTTTCCTTGTAAGCACTGTTGCTGTAATGTTATACACCCACAGCCTTCATGGGTGTAGGCATCAGAGTTCAAAAATACTATTTCAGAAAACCATTTGAAGTCTTGGAAGGGAAAGCAAACTGCCATAAAGTATCTAACCCTAGCTATGTATTAGAATTTAACGTTTTTATGTGTAAAATACAGTTACAGCTCAAGCCACTATTGAGTAATCCTCAGCCTATTTGCAAGTTCAGAAGAGCATTGCAAGCTTAGATAATTTCAATTTTATTTTACTATTTAAAAATAGAAAATGTGTATAGCTTACTTTTGGCTGAAACTGTAGACACAAGTGTCATCTCTAGACCTGTTCTTTTTGGTTCAGTGTTGTTTAGACAGACAACAGTGTTTTCAGCGTGACAGGCTGCCATTAGCACTGCCCAAGCAGCAGGATTATCTAGAAAAGAAGGGTCAAAGGGAACTCATGTCCATTCTATATTTGCTGGTAGTTCACTTAGAATGGTCTTCACCAGATAAAGCATAAAAGCATAGCTATCAATGGAACCATACACTGTAAATAAGAGCAACAGTAAGTAACTGAGCTCAAACCAAGGAAGGTGATAACTACTTGCTTCTAACTAGTAAGATTCATCAGATTATAAACGGAAGATGCTGTTCCTAAAGCCAACTAATGTATTTTTCACAGATAGCTTCAGTATGCTAACCTGAAGCTGCCAGTTTATTTTTGACTACACAGATTAATCTTGGCTATCACTTAGAGTTGTAACAAAACACAAAGTGGCAGCAAAAATCCTAAAATGGCATCCACGGCTTTCAATCATACAGACTCAGTCTGTTCTGACCACCAGTATGAAACTTACAGCAATAGGTGCCTACTTCCACTGCCAGCTAATTCCTGTGTCAGCTTCACCTTTAACTAGCCTTGTGAAGAACACCTACTACAGTAAGAGCAATCTCTATCCTGGACAGAGCTCAGTTGAAGATTTTATTTATGTCAATTTTCATCCCTAAGATAATGAATTTTGCCAGCAGAATGAAACAAAGCTTGAAGATCTAACAAAGTAAAATGTAAAGTATCCTGCTTTTTAAATAGCAGTAATACACTTGTATTTCCTGTAGGAAAGTAATTGAAATTTTAAACTGGCAGGCCAGGCTTATGTATCAGAGCTAAAGGACTAGAAGAAGCAATGCTTTGGTATTTCACTATCAAATACAGATTAGCAATTGAAAACCCCACTAGGCTTTCACTTCATATGCTTAAGGAAGAAAACTATTTAATAAGAGAAGAATTGTCTATAGTTTATAACCTGCATTTTTTAACAGAACCTTTCTAATCCAAAATCTCAAGGTAGATGAATAATTCTCTTCTGTCTGGTGTTGCATACTGGGGAATGTGTACTTTTCAATTTTGTCTGGTATACTAAATAATACTTAATTCTTTTCCTGTTGAGAGATTAAAAAGTTGCTCATAGTTTAGAAGAAGCCTTAAAACCCAGTGATATTTTTCTTATTGTCTGGTTGAATTCCCATTCCACTAAATTTAAAATGGTAATGAGAATTTCCACTCTAAGCATTCTCCCCAAAACATACATGGATAACCCTAAACAACAAATCAAGCCAACAAAAGCAGATTTTTTTCTTAGTCCAGTAATTTTTGCTTCTGATGGATTAAAAGAAAAAATCACTACTGTGTTTGAGAACAAGAGTAACCTGGACAGACATGGATGGCCTTCTGAATGTTTTTCAGAGGATTATTTTTCTTATCTTCTAACATGTGACATCCTGCTGCCAATTGATTAACTGCAATATTCAGCAGTGCTTCCTATAAAACAGAACACAAGAGTTACTTAACACTGTAAGTGATCAGATGAAATTAATTTTAGGACTGTTAATGGAATTACAAAATCTTCATTTTAAGAAAGCCAAACCTTTCCACAGTTTACATCAAGTGTATATGCAACACCTCCTGCCACAGCTCCTCCCTGCAAGATCAAAAAACCAAACAATTGATTTAATTACATGGCTAATTAATTTTATGCAAAATATAATGACAAAATCTTTTTATCTTTGTTATTCATAAGTACAAAATTTGCACAATGAGGCAATTTCCTTGCTTACAGCATGATCTTTTTATAAAAAATTAGCATGAGACATTTCAGACTAGAGCTTATCCCTACAATTGCTTTCCAATTTTAGCCCCATAATGAAAAGGGTTTGTTTTCAGGTGCTATTTCTGTTTATATAATTAACATAAATTAAGACAAAGAGTATTTATTTGGAGGAAAGCTAATAAAAAGCAGAAAAGTGGCAAGGAAACACTGACTAATGTGAAAAGTGAAGATGACTAGATTAACCAAATTAAACACACGTAAGTCTTAATATGTATTTATTTACATAAATACATCTCTGTAAAACTAAACAAAAGAAATTATACATAGCATAGCCTTTTATTGTTGGCATAATTCTAGCAGACTTTTTCTCTGTTTCAAGAACTATTACCTCATTCCACTGAAAGGTGCAAATAATGGTATATAAATTCAGTATGTGGCTGTGCACTGCTTTGTATGTAAGCCTTAAGTTTTCATATTAGGGGAAAGTCCACACACTGAAGGGTGGGGTTTTTTGAGTGAAGGAACAACACAGACTACTTGGAATGTAAATAGCACACATGTGTTACAGCAATACACTTACTTTTGGCTTTTTTGATGCATACAATGGAACTAGTCGAGACAGAAGAGACCAAAGGGCAGGATTATCAGGGTAACTAAGAAAAGAAAAGGGTATTAGACTTTCTGGTTTAGATATGCACCTGGTCTTCCAGCACTCGGTAGGCACTTGCTACAAATACCAAATAGGCTTTTTTCTATTAAGTAAACAATGCAATGTAGTAGAAGATAGATAGACATGGGTAGTAAGTAACATAGCTAAAGAAATAAAACGTACAGCATGCATATCAATATTCATGGGAAGAAAATAAACTTTAGGGCTACAGGTCTTGTCCTCATAGTATGAGGAACAAGGAATTTTAATTGTAGTTGGAAAGAAACAATTGCATGAAAATAGTTTCCGAAAACACTTGGAGAGACTATGATGTGTGCCTTCCTAAAAGGCTCAAAATGCTAAGGCTAATCAAATCTCATTTAAACACAGACACTTAGCTAATGGAACAAATGGCTTCAAAGGCTGTTAAATATTAAATAAACACCCAAGGGATTTTTCTAGGCTGAAGGTTATGCTACATAGGATGAAAAATGCTTTCATAGAAGAGTAATCTAACCTACTTATCAAAGAAGCCAGCCAAACAAAATCGGAAAACATTGAAACCATGGAACTTCTGCTATTTGATTTCATAAATAAGAAGGCAAACTTGTCAGGTAAAGGTACAACCTTAGGTGAGCACTTCACAGTTGAAAATGAATTTTAAATTTTTTTTTTTTTTTTTAGAATAATGATTCAAATAAACAGGTTTGCTTACTCTTCAATGTAATCAAAGCAATACATTTACAAGGCAATTTAAAGCAAGATAAACTATATACCTGTGTATTGCTTTGGACACTTCCCTCTGGATTGCCACATTTCTGCCTTGTAATGCATAAACGGCAGATGCAATAAGGCACCTCTCATAAATCTCATCATGCCCTTTTTCATGCTTCAGTAATTCTTTTAGGGCTGCTGTTGCAAGAGTTGCATCCTGCTTCACCAATCCCAGTGTGCACAAAGCCATCAGACTTTCTGTACTAGGTTCCTTTAATGAGCTGTTTGAATCAGAAAGAGGGAAAGAGACAACTGTTTTGGAGAACACATTAAACTTACTGTTAACATTAGAGTTCTTGTTACTTCTGGGCCCTCTTGCTCCCATGTATCATGAAGGGTATACAGAATTAACAGAATCTCACTGTGGGATCGTGGATCAGGCTAGATCTATATCCTTGAGGACCAGGTGACTACAGACACCTAATCAAGCTCGTAATGATTACTTTTGCCTTCAAAAAAAAGACAAGAATTCTGATTCTGTTTTGTTTTCAGTCGCTAGCAAGAAAAAATTAACAGCTGTTAAATAAACTTGAACAGCCAGCTAAAGGACCCTTTGACAAGTAGGAAATGGTGTTCTATCATACTAGTTATCCACACATATTCACTGTTAAAAGTCTCTGTGCTAAGCTGGTTATGAGAAATTAAACAGGTGGCTTCGTGTTCAAGGTCCTACTCAGGCACTTTAAGTCATCTAGCACAAATGCCAGTCAAGAGAGACACCTGACTATTGGACCAGAAAGTTTTTGTTTCCAATTCAGATCTAGACATATTCACTGTGATGGTTTTAATAAGGCATTTACTATCTTTTTTTTTTTCTTAACACAAACAAATAATATAATTAGGAAACTCTCATTGTTCATGTTTATGACAAAAATTAAAGTCTGCAGTGATATATAGGATGTAGGAAATATCAGTTTCCTATACAACTAATCGTCAATCACTTGGGATTTAGAGTGTATTGGGTAATGGACCTTCACTATTTCAGTAACTTCAGGAGTCTGCTGGTAAGATAGGGCTGTCCTGCCACTACTAGAGCTCTCTACTGACAGAGGATTGCCCCTGAGAGGATGAGATGATAACTCTTAATCTGTAGATACTAGGAGCCTAACAGTGATGCACAGGCTATTAGCCTCCACAGATATGAAAAGTAACAGGCATTCACAACTTAACTGCACAACTACTAGAGATCCGCTCCTTTTCATGGGAAAGCTACAGGATTATCCTGGTCTACGCTGCTTGAACACAATCGTTTTGGAGATTTCTGACTACTTAAACTGAAATTATTTTCACTGGTCATTCAGTGTTCTTACAGCTAAAGAGCAAAAATATTGCCTAGTGCTTACGACAACTACAAAGTAATATTATCTTCGAAGATAAAGTTTTTAAAACTACCATTCAAGGATGTCCGACATCCAAACTGCCCAGCCCTTCCACTCAATACGGCTTTAAGAATGTGAAAAACACAGACCATGAAACAAAACCACACATATCATGTGAATAAGTACACTGCATCCATTTCCACTTTTATTCTGCAATACAGAAAGAAAATATCCACCTGACTTCCCACAAAAAGGAAATTTGAGGATTCAACAGTACAATAAAATATCACATTCTGATTATTTCCTCCACTCACCATTTAAACAGCAGTGTCTTTGCAGCATCCACTTTGTTCAGTTTATATTCTATTATTGCCAAGGCAGTCAGGATATGTGCTCTATCTTTTTCAGATTCAGCAACAGACAAGGCTTTTTCATAGGCTGGCAAAAAATTGAAAACTCAGAATTGAGGGAGAAGAAAAAATGCAACCTTTGTAAAGCCTTTAGGATAGCATTATATTAGAACAGAGAGATACTGTAGGTTCAGGTTCACTGTATTTTCCCACCTCAAATCATAAGCAGAAGACAAAAAAAAAGTTGACTAGGACTTTGGAAGTAACTATGTTCGGAACACCATATTTACTGTTTAGAGCCTGGGAGTTGTTTAACATGTAGCAAGTAGAAACAGAAATTAAAAGCAGCATCGGGATATTCAGAAAAAGCCTGCAAGAACATGGTATAAATACTTCCCTGTGATAGTTCATTTACAAAATAGTACTTCAGATGGGCACATTCACTCCAATTAAAATATAAAATTATTTAAAACACTGAGCTGACTGTTCCTTTGTGAGTGCTTACACTTCTACACTGATCATTGCATATACCTTTTTGTGAAGTTGCACATCTCAGAAGTGCAGAACATGACAGTACAATTATATTTACCAGTAAAGCTAAAGTGTTTTGAACAACACATTAATGTCCTATTACAGAATCACAGAATAATTAGGGTTGGAAAGGACCTCTTGAGATCAACCCCTCTGCCATGGCAGGGCCACCTAGAGAAGATGACACAGGACTTTTGCAGGTGGGTTTTGACTGTCTCCAGAGGAGAGAAACTCCACAACCTCACAGTGAGGCCTGTTCCAGGGCTATTCTGAATGTAAAGAAGTTCTTCCTCATGTTGAGGTAGAACTTCTTGTGTTTTAATTGATGTCCATTATGCCTTGTCCTGTTGATGGGCACCACTGCAAAGTGGCTAGCACCATCCTCTTGACACCCGCTTTTGAGACATTTATATTGATGACATCACCTCTCAAACTTCTCTTCTCTAGACTGTAACTGATTCTTCCAGGAAAATAATTTTATTTGAGAATAAGGGAGGCTCAGAGAAAAACAGCTTAATTACAAGAATTAAATGACATTATTTGATTAATTACAAGAATTAAGTATCATTAAAATTAATGACAAGAATTAAACACTTGAACAAATTTATCCTTCCTTACTACATTTCAATGATTCTAGCACCCTAATGAGCAGCCTAATGATTTTCACAGAATTATAGAATAGTCTGAGTTGGAAGTGACCCACCAGAATCATGAAGTACAACTGTGCAGGATACTCCCAAGAATTCCCACCATGTGCCTGAGACCATTGTCCAAAAGCTTCTTGAATTGAAGACAGCATTGGTGCTGTGATGATTTCCCTGGGGAGCCTGTTCCAATACTCAACTACCCTCTGGGTGAAAAATCTCTTCCTGATATTCAACCTAAACCTCCCGTGACTCAGCTTCATGCCATTTCCTTGAGTCCTGTCAATGGTCATGAGAGTGAACCTTGAATCAGTGACTGGTACCTGCCCCTTCACTTCCTCGTGGTTGAAGATCAGGAGGTCTCCTCTCAGTCTCCTCCAGGCCAAACAAACCAAGTGACCTCAGCTCCTCCTTGTAAGGCTTCCCCTCCAGACCCTTCACCATCTTCATAGCCCTCTTCTGGATGCTAACAGGTCAATGTCTTTGTTTTAATGTGGTGCCCAAAACTGCACATGGTACTCAAGGTATTAAAATGGTTGTGGCGTTTATACTTATGCATTAGGACTGAGAGTGCAAAATAAACTGAACGTCAGCTAGGTTGGTTAGATAAACAAATTTTGTTAAGATTACCCGCAAGAGAAGCGTTCCATAATGCTGTGAATTTTACCTTTGATACTTTCTTCTAAGAGTCCTTTCTTGAAGTAAGCTAACGCTAGCCCCACAATGCCATCAAACTCAGTTAGGGGTATTGATGTGTAAACTTCAATGGCCTCATCACACAGCCCAAGAGCACTGTGAAAAAAAAACCAGTCACTGGCATGAAGCATGCAGCAACAGCTGTTATGATTCAGACAAACTGTCCACAAAGACCAGTGTCCTCCTTTCCACAGCCGTTTTAGGCAGATACCTAAAAAAGAGCAATATTAGGACAAGAAAGTGCAGTATTCCCCCACCTTTCTCCTGTTACAGTAGTAACTCTCTCCAACTATCTGTTTCATGAAGAACAAAAACAGGAGAAGTCCTCCACATCTGCACAACAGCTATATATACAAGGATGTTACTTAATGGTCATCACAGTGCAGGGGGAGAAAATAGCAAAGGAGAAACATGAAAAAAGCAAATCAAGCTATGCATGCGCACAGACAAGAAAATGCACACACAGACAGAGACGACAGCATTCTTGTTCTAAGAATTACAACATTCTTGTTCTAACACCACTATGGAAAAAATAATACAGGATTGTGTTTATTAGAACTACTTATTAGTTACTAGAGATTTGATCTTGTCTGAGTTGCACACATGAAATAACACACATACAGCTTAAATGTAAGACTTCAGGAGTCTAAATTTAGAGTTGCTTCTAAAATCTTCCCTGAAGTTAATGAATTATCACTTTGTCATCAGCTAGGAGTTTCAGTGTCATGTACAGAAACTTAATATATGAGGTTTCCCTAGAGAGCTAACAAATATTTGGTATACCTCGTATCAAAGGTACCTCGTATCAAAGAGAAATGTGAAAGTCTACATACTTGTGTCCTACATTCCCTCAGAACCAGAAGGGCATCACAAACGGAACTTAAGACTTGTGAGTAGGACTACAGCAGAGGGTTTCATCAGCAGAAAGACCACACACATGTACACAACATGCCAACCTCATATGCTTCAGGTTGTGAAAGTCAATACAAATTCAAACGGTAGGTAGAAGGGATTTTTGTATAAACCTTGAAGCAGCAATTTTATTCAGACTAAGCCTAAGCTATGGCCCAAGGGTCAAGACTGTAAAAAAGGAATAAATAAAAAGCCCCCACAACTTACTGTGGAGACAGTGTGACAGCTACATTATATAGACTACATTAAGGCATGTTAGTACCAAGCAAACAATAAAGGAATCAGTGATATGTTACATCTGTGAAGACATAAGGCAATTCCTTGCAATATGATTTTTTTAAATTATACTACCCATTTCTGGAGCAACTACAAAGTGCAGTCAAACATGTCAACAGTTAAGAATAATGTTTAGTAGATTATTTTTAGCAACCATCTTTCACCTTAAGGCTCACCATATTTCGTATCACTGCATTCACTACCTCCAAAGCTGAAGTTAGAGGCTCAGAAAATGTCAACACTTACCACAGTGACCTGCCGTAGTTTTGCATTGCTATATTGTATTTCTCAGTATCCTCTGAGTTTTTCAGCAGTGAAGCTGCCCTAAAATTAACCACAATGAAGATTATGTTATCATCTGACTATAACATGCATATTTTGAGAACAGTTCTCAGCGCAAAATGGACAACTGTTTTATGCAGAAACTCTTCTATGCTAATTAAGCATAAACAGAGCCTATTTTACTGTTTTAATGAATCAACAAACATGTTCACCAAATATTGTTTCATTTGCCACCTTCCCCTACCAAAAGATGAGAGAAGAAAAAAACCCTCAAACAAACCCAAAGGCCAACCACTCCCATTAATCAGAATGGGCCAGAGAATAAAACTAAAACCAAGCTTGCCTTCTACAATTTCACTTAAATCCCACAGCGAATTAGTTAATGTCCTGGTAAGACATACAAGTCTTAGGACGTCTTTACTTTTCCAGTTCTGTGTTCTGCATTTCCAAATTTGGTCTAGGAACATCCCCACACCCACCCCTACAAAACACTTAGTTGAAATGTACTGTTGAACTGAGAATGTAAAGTTTATCTAAGGAAAAGAAAAACCCTTAAGTTTGTCAGCTGGTGCATGGAAAAGAGGTCAAAGAGCTTGTAAAGCTTTCCAACGGTATGCAGTTTACCTCTCATAGGCATAGGCTGCCTGCTGTTTTAGATGCAGATGCTCATTCAAAAACCCAAACATTGTGAAAGCAGAAGCATCATCTGGATTTCTTTCTAGAAATTCAGGATTGACAATGTAGGAAAACAAGATCAGTAAGCTGTGAAAAAGCATTACAAAAACACTGCTACATTAAAGCTACAGTGTATGCACTAAACACTTTGCCAAATGCTTCTGTCAGTTGCTCACTAGAATAATTTTGACATGCTTGCAGGCAAAAACAGAAGAGATAGATGACCCAAAACATGACAGGAGGTTGGCTCAAAAATGCTTAAAATATTATGATGTAACATTAATGCACTCAATATATTTTAAGTTTTTCAGCACGCAGTTCTTTTTTTTTCTTTTTGTAATGAAATGGGAAAGTATTCACCTTGCATTGACTCCAGTAAATACTAGTAGAATCTTACATTTTATTTTTAATACACTCTGAAACAATTCTGTACAACGTGCTGTAGCTTAACTCTGCTTGAGCAGGGAGGTAAGACCAAATGATCTGGTCCCTTCCAACCTTAGTCATTTTGTCAGTTTTTAATTAATTGCTAAGGCACAAACTTTTCTTCCCAGACTAGGAAGGAAGCCTCTCCACAGTCCCCTTAAGAAAAAGGCAGGAAGAAGTACAGTCTCACATTCATCTCATTTACAGTGAGATGTATTTTCTAGCTCTCAAAAGTCAGCAACAGATTACTCAAATGATTTATTTACAGGAATACTTGCAGACTAATGGAAATCTGCATTTGCTCTATCTACCTTCCAGGCCAGACATATCCAGTGGGGAGGCTGGCTTGGAACCCTGCACAAAACCAGAGTCCATCACCTGCTGAAGGTTAACAAAATCATATGCTTGAGAACATAGAGTTACACTGCACACAGGAACAAACTTCTGCCAAGCATCACGCCACAGAGGCAGAGGATCTGGCATTTATCTTCACTTAGGCATACAGACACAGGCAAAGGGAGTCTGAGAGCAAAGACCCTATGACAGGCATGACAAGGCTCTGGTCCCTATTTTCTTTGGTCTTTGAAACAGCTGGAATGAATAGGTAGACAGAACCGACATCTATTTCATCTTTGTGTGATAATAAAAATTGGTCAGTGGTCTGCTTACCCTGTTTCAGTAACTTTACAGCTCAAAAGCCTCTCCCCAACTCAGCCAGACCTCTCTTGTCCTGAACTATTACAGGTGTATCTGTTCATTCTGAATGCATGTTAGTCATAACAGGTTAGAGAGGTATTTAAATCACCTACCTGTATATTTGCTCAAGACCACTTGGGCTGCTGGTATAGCATTCATCTGAACAATGTTGTACAGATACAGTTCAGTGTTTCTGTTGGCTTTATCCTGCAGAGTTGAACATACCCAGTGGGCATAGCCTTTTGCTCCCTCAGTCTCAAGAAACAAACAGAAACCCCCCAAAATAAGAATCATTAAACCTGCTCAAGATACAGCAAAATCATTACAGATTATAATAATAATTCTATGTTGTAGGACAGAGTTTTGGCTAAAAATCTGCATCAGTGTTAAGCAGAAGAATATACCTAATTGAATTACTTCACATATACTTTTAACTTGCCCTCTGGGCAAAGCAAATTCCTACATTTTCATATAACGTGCTGCATCACTGTAGGGATGACAGGCAAAAAAAAAAAAAGCTATGAAAGAGTAAGTCCTCCAGTTTTTTAGAACTCAGAGGCCTTGTAATATCCTTGCTCTCTCTAGAAATAATTTATGCCTTTGATCTATGTCCAATTCTGTGGAACATGGAAAATGTTTCTTCATGACATATGGAGCTGATTTCTTGAACCCTTGGGACTACAGCATTTTATAAAATAACTGCCTGCTACACAATACCAGCATAAGTCAGAAACAACAACATGGAATTCAGACAATCTCATTTGAAACATGATGGTAGCAGTTTCACTATTCAAGACATGCCTGTTTCTAAATAAGTAGAGAGACTGAATATATAAAAACTTCAGAACAATACAACTGTTACACTTACATGCATATTGAGTTCAGTCGTGTGCCTGAAGAGATCCATAGTATCATAGCTTCCCACGGTCTCTGCAATAAGAGCCTATAGAGAAGCAAGAGTTGCTGTGGTCGTGTACTTCAAAAATTGTGACATTGACAAAAACCTTAGCACATATTATGTTAGGCATATCTTAAGCATTCAACATGAAGACACTTTTTTCTCATACTCGCCAAGAAAGAATGGTTTTAAAATTAAAATGAACACAAGAGGAACACAAGCAGTTGCCACTGTATCAGTAATTTAAAGTCTTTGGCTGCTACTCTACATTCTTCAGGACAAAGACTTGCGTGTGTTAGGACAATTTAAAACAACATCTCACAGGAGCTGCATTTCAGCATGTGATGGCGATAGTTCTTTCCTAGAATCCAGTTTTCAATTAGGTATCATTAGTAGGTGAGCAGTGTGGGATTATGAAATTCACCTACAATGATCATGAAAGTCACAAGTATCTCGACTATACAGATGGCCTACATATCCAAAGGAGTACATCAGCTCTCAGTTGCAGGGGAGGAAGGGACTTCCCAGAAAATGAGAACTGCTTTGTCCCAGGTACATTAGAAGCTTACTCATTCTAATAGTGGCATTAGAAAGGCAGACTGAGAAGAGAGTTAGGCAATGCCATATAATGAACTAGTGGTATAGCTGAAGCTGAAATAACTATCACCTCATAAAGACAGCGCTTTGTTGACAATTGTTTATAAAAAGCCTTGGAGCACAGTGATTGTTTTGTTAATAGTTTGTTAGAGAACTCACAATATCAGCCACAAAAACATCATACGAGTCTGCTGGATGAACATAGTAGTTTCCATGGTATTACCACTATGGAAACAAAGGAAGCAGAATCTCCCTTTACTTAAAACAATTTTTAGGAGCATGAGTAAGTGCCAGTTATTAGGATGAAGTTTAAATCTGCTCTTCAACAACTGTTTTTTGTGTGCAGTTATATAATTTTTTATCCTACCTGTCCAATCCAACACAACAAGTAAGAAGGCTCCAGAGACTGGGCTACCTTGAAGGCTTCATGAGCTTGCTGTAGAACCAAAGATAACATTACCGTTGAACTGCCTGGCATGGTAACAGAGCATTTCTGAGTACACACAGGTACATTAACATGCAGTAGTATTGGAAGAGATTTAATGGACTGAATTAGGTCACTACTAAAAACATCTTCTGTACCACACAGAACAACACATCGCCCCAAGAAATAAACCAGTTTAGTCTTAAAGAAAATGTAAAAATCCTAGAAAACTTCACAATATTCAAGTTTCCCTCCCTTCTAAATATACTTCCTTCCGAGCTAAAGAGTTCAGAACCAACCCTTGAAACAATTTCAAAATCTGACTCTTGGAAGATCCAGTATTGAAAATTTGATTTTTTTATAATACAAACATATTTTCAAAAGGATAAAACTGATGATCACCCACAAGTCATCTCCCTATGGCCTACATATGCTTAAGAGTTCCTCCCTCAATTTGGCACAAGCAGAACAAAGTCTCAGCATTACTAGTCTTGGCAGTAAGCAGTCTGTACTATCAAGTTATTTTTCTTTAAAATAATTCTGACCATCACATTTCCAATCAAACAAAATTTCTGTAATTCCAGCCAGCGAATAGAACAGGATGTATTTTACCTGCATGAGACCTCCAGGCTTCACTTAAAATGTATTCTAATTTTTCTCCAGAGAAACTCTGAAGACAGTAAATCATACATGTGCTGATGAGCAGAAAGTGGGTATTTATGGGAACTCAAACACTGGAAGTTCAGTCTGTGACCTACAACTACAAGTCCTTGGCCAAACCTGGCATGCCCTTGTTTGACTAACCCCTTTAGTGGTTACCTTCCAGAAAGTTTTTATTCCAGCTAGTTACTTAGAAAGCAACTTTGCCAATTCAGCAGAAGTTCACAGTTCACTTAACTTTAGCCCCCCCCAGAACAAAATTTTAATTTATCTGCATTTCTCAAATGCCAATCTAATTTCTTCTGAAGGATATACAGTTTTTGAATTTGAAAGGGACACTCCCATTCCCATATACACTCTTTAAAAAAACAGAAAGGAAAATTACACTTGAGGATGGGAAATAAATTACCTCAATGTTTCCAGTTACCAGATACAAAACCCCCAAGTTGGTCCAGGCAACAATATTCTAAATAGAACAAATAAAGTTAAAACCAATGTATTATTACACTCTTCAGCAATAACAGTGCATCAGGGGAGAAGTCTTAAATGCCCACTTGAAACAGATGGCAACTGCCTACAGCACTTACAATTTGCTCAGCTTGAACAGATTTGATGAACGAATGTTGAGCAAGAGCATAATTCCCAATAGCTGGGGGGAGAAAGAAAAAAGGAGTTAGATGTAACTGAATTTCAAAACACCATTAGTCAAGCTGCCTTCTGATTTAGGATATTAGACATCTAGGGCTGTCACTTACCACTACAAGAAGCAACTACACCAAGTGCATTCCAATAAAGATGATTTTTGCTGTCAAGTCTCACAGCTTTTTTGAGGCACTGGAAGAAAATCAAATGTGGGTTATAATGATTAGGAGAGCAAAAATTAAGACTTTATGTGCTTACTTACCCAGAGATGTAGGTTTTATTGTGTACAGAGAGAGTATGCAGAGAAGCATGAACATAAATTTAAAGAATATATCAGGAAATACAGCCCATACCTGCAAAGACTTCTCTAGCAGTTCACTGATCTCATTCATGTCAGTGCCCACTGCTGTGAGGTGCTCCGCTTGTCGATAATAATTTATTCCAAGATCACACCATATGCTAGGCAAAGGCATCAATTTTAAAGCTCTGCCATAACACCTACAGAAACATGAATCACAGAAACACTATTCCAAGTCTCTACACAAAAAGCAGAAAGCTGAAAAAGCATTCAAAAGAGTGCTTAAAACCAAAACCGAGTAAACATGTATAAATACAAACAAAACCAGAGAAGAACTGAAAGCAAAAAAAATAACTAACACATTTTCATTCAGACCCTTATTGTGTCTGAATCAGAATAATCCTGGTCTAAAGGCAATCTGTAGTGCCCACCACTTATGAAGCCATGGGTGTGGTTGTGCAGGTGTGCATTAAATCAAAGCTCTGTCAGTTACATTATGCATGCTTTTACTTTAAACAAACATCAGTCATTTTTACAGTTCATCATGCTTCCCCTAGGAAATATTTGACTTTACAGATCATGGTTGAGATTCACCAAGCAGCTGCATTCCTGCCTTACAGAGCCAGCTGAAAAAAGCTCAGAGGGAGTCACAGAAGACTGAATTTATGACATTTTTACAAGAAAGAGGTACAGACAGAAAGGTGAAACATCTTGGACTCCAGTTGTCCTGGGAAGATTAGTTAGCAAATACTGCAATCACTGCATTTAAACAGGTGTGATTTGTGGAATAGCAGGGAGAATGAAGTCATGCACCTGGAGACAGAAAGGAGAAGAGCAGGTGCTGATAGCACTGTGGCAATACAGGAAACATACTCTGAAAAGAATAGTCTAAGCTGGAAGAAGGATGAGAATCTATTTACCCAATATGCAGGTATCAACAGATCAGCATTCCTTTCATTTTCTACAATTTAAATAGTCTAGAATACTGGAGACTCTATGGAGTCTTAAACTGCAGAGAAGCTCTTGATAATAAAAAAATATTACCTTCCTCCCAGTATGAGAAGCTCATTTTTCTTCAGCATCTGTTTGGCTGCATTTTTACCCAGAAGGGATCCTAGTACTTGAACATTCACTTTGGTTGGTGAAATAACATGCACACTAGTACAGGTATCTCCTAACAGTTTCCAGAGGCAGGATACATCAGGGCGGTGCTCTACTGCCCTGCAATTACAAAGAAAACACACACAACACCCATTCAGACACTTCAACATCCTTTTCTGAAAGTGCCACTCTGAAGAGTGTCACAACCTCAAATGCAATTAATCAATGAGCTGTTTGATTTAACTCAGTTTCTTTCTATTCAAGCTATAGGTCTAAAAAATCAAAAATTAAGAAAGAAAGAACAAAAACCAACCAACCAAAAAACACCCCAACATGTCAGCTGACTACATGCACTCTTGCACTGTCATATTACAAGACATAACTGATCTGCAGAAACTTGATGGACTTTCTCCTCTAACAGCAGTTATTTCAAGGTTTAATTTAGGACATTTTGTATGAAATGCAAAACAAAAAGACTGAGAGAAGGAAGGAATATTTTCCTCTTGTCCATTATTTATGGTAGGAATACCCTCCTCCCAGACCCATATATCAAGAGGACTATGCAAGAGAACTCTGTGTCATTTCACTCTTTTGTTATAATGAAATAACTCTCTACCTTTGAAAAGAAAAAAACCCAAAACTCAGAAACTGCAACTGATTTAAGCAGCCTACATCTAAAATCTGTTATTCAAACCATTTTAATAAACACATTTTTACTTCTAGAATAGATGCCCTAGTCCATTTCATTCAGTTTAACTGAAAATTCTCAAACATTTAACTCTTATTTTTCTTCCTGTCAACCCACAGTTCCAGCAGAAATTAAACAGGTGAATATATAGTACGAACCTTGTAAAATATGCAAGGGCCTGCTCTATGTAATCCACAGCCTTCCTATCCAAATAGTCATCAAGGGCTGATCTTGCCAGCATGAGATAACACTCACCAAGTCCTGAAAGTAAGAGAAAATACCCTCTATGAAAAGAAATGCTTTTATGATATGCTTAAAAGTCCAGTGGGGAAGGAGGCTGGAAGCCTGGTCAGCATTCTGCTTTATGCAAAAGTTGATACCCTGCGTATGTTGTAACAAAATCAAAAGACTCACAATGCTCACAACAATTTAATCTATCTTGTCAAGTGTGAACTGTAGAATTATTTGGCTATTAAAAATAAACCTAATTAATTATAAAAGATACAGCATTTAAGCTTTGTCTTCAAATATTAAGTAATCCCTCCTGAGAAATCTGCATTGTTAAGTCTTTGACAAATACAACAACTTTCAGTTTACACATGTCAAAAATCAATCCTGAAAACCAAAAAGAACAAACAATGTCAGAGTAGGCAAAAGGGAAAGTCTTCAATGAAGAAGACTTGAACATTATTTAATCCTATTTATATAAGAATTTACTTCAAATGGTATATTGTGTCTGGCTGAGATGGAGTTAACTTTCCCCATAGCAACCCTCAAAGTGCTGTGCTATGTACTGGTAGCTGCTAGAAAGGTGCTGATAACACATCAGTGTTTTGGCTGCTGATGAAGAGTGCTTGGAGCAGCATCAAGGCAGTCTTTCCAACATTCCCTGCTTCAGCAGTAGGCTGGGGGGGGCTGTCAAAATCCTGAGAGGAGACACTGCCAGGACAGCCGACCTAAACTGACCAAAGGGATATTCCATACCATATGACATCTGTTCAGCCATAAAAGCTGAGAGGAATGTGGAAGAGGTGGGGGAGGCACTTGTTATGACATTTGTTTTCTGGAGCAATCACTAGGCAGACTGAAGTCCTACTTCATGAGAAGTGGCTGGACATCGCCTGCTGATAGGAAGTAGAGAATAAATTTTGTTTTCCTTTGCTTCTGTATGGGGCCTTTTTTTTGCTTTATTAAAGTGCATTTATCTTGACCCATGAGTTTCTTCAATCTTATTTTGTCTTCTGTTCACATTCTGCTGAGAAGGGGAGCGACAGAGCAGCTTGGTGGGCAGCTGATGTTAAGACAAGGTCAACCTAACACAACTGGAAATAACTCCCACTATTAAAAAGGAACTGCATCATATGTCACAATTGCTAACATTTTGAGAATAGTAACTGCTTGGTTTATACATTTGCTGGCACCAGCAGTGATTCTGTCTGGCAGTGGGGCACTGGATATCAGTACTATTCCCTCTCAGTATTTGACAGCTCTGAAGCTACCCTTCTCATGCTATTGTAATTCTGCACCTACACCAAAACAGTGTTTTGCAAGAGTCTTTATCTTGGCCCCCGCCAGAAGTCCCAAGATCTGAGCTTAATCAGATTTCAAGACGCTCCTGATCGGAAAACAAAATTTATTTTATTCCCCAAAATGACACACTAAAAGACATGCTACAACAGAGGCAGAAACATTTAGTAGCACAAAACCAAAACACATTGAAAAGATGCACTGAAGTAACACCAGTTATTCTCTCAACTACTACAGACTGTGCTTCCAACAACTCAACTCAGACGCTGTTTAAATGGATCAGAACATTAGAAAAAGAACACTGATGGGATAGCCAAAGAACTTCAGAGAGTTTTAAGAATGTCCACAAAAATTAAAATATCGGACCAAACATCATAAAAAGTTTCTAAGAAAGTGAAGGCTGTTTGGAGACTCAAAAGGATTTAGAGCTAAAAAACCAGAGATTTGGTTGTGAGCAATTATGAAAGAATTCTTGACTTGTAAGGTGTAAGAGAAGAGTAAGTATAATGGCAGCTACGGGGGGGGGGATCTTGGTACTGTGGACTTAATTACTCTTAAAGCATTTTATTCCTAGTAACACTGTCAATGGTTACCTGCAGACACTGAAAAAGCCATACACATGAGCACACATCTATACAACACCTTTGCAAACTGCTGCTGCAGTCAGCTGTTGCCTTCTTGCTCAACAACTAGTAAAACTGCCTAAATACAATACTCTCCAACTCCATTATGGAGCTTTTGCCATGTCACTTTAGTCTGGAGAAGATTCTAATGGAGTTACACAGGAGGAGGCAGAGGTGTCAAGCACACTCTAATTTTTTCAGATGAAAAACCCACTTTTGCAATAATAACCCAACATTTCTGAATTAAGTCTTACAAGAATCAGTTTAAATTCATCCAAAAATCAAAAGGCCTTACATACAATAAAAAAAAAATTAAAAATTCAAACAAATACCAAGCAGCAAACAGCACCTGTTTCAGACAGGTATATGGGGTGAGAATGATTGAAGACTAAGTGGCAGGGACAACACAAACAGAGCAATTAATTAATTTTTATCAAAATTTTATACACTCCCTGCATTATAACTTCAGAATCACAGTTCCAGCACCACGAAGAAGTTCCAATTGCCCCATTTCTCTCTGCTCCTCCCTATATCCTGAAGGTCTCTACTCTTGCGACCTGTAACACTTGTGAGACCTCTCAGGATTTACTGCTAGTTTTCATTACTTGTAGAAGCTCAGAGGGGTCTGAATCACTAGACTAACATGAGAAGTGAGGAATGCACGGTCAGGAGCAGAAGAAAATCGGTATGAGCCCACATCTTTGAAATGGCAGTCTGATTCTATTGCCTGTTGAGCCAGTGTTTTACTGCTTAGGTGAAACTACAGCACTGTTAGCTAGCTTCCTCTATATATCTTAAATTCTTCTACTCATTCAGCTTGGTAGCCACACAGGATTCATTACCTTTCATACTTACTTGAAAGAGAAATAATTACTTGCATTCATCATGATTTAAGAGTTTCTCAGGTATTTGTGCTACTACAAACTAGCTTTCATTCAGGGGACCACATAGCCCTACATACCCAAAATACAACTGTATCCTTCCAGGCAAGAAAACCTCAATACAAGTCTGAAACAATACAGTGTGTAAAGGGAAGAAAAGTGAACACTTTCAAATTCAGACACGCTACCTTTCAGCGCAGGCACATAGTTTTCTGTCTTCTTTAAAATTTGTTGATAGGTAGCTATAGCACTTTCATATTTGCCTAGAATCTGCTCAAGTGCTGCAGCTCTGTAAATGCTGTACACGAGTCCCGGGTTCAGCTCACTTGCTTTCCTGAAGGATTTCAGAGCTGTTGAGTAGCTACCTCTGTTCAAGTAAGCCTCCCCTAGAGACTCCCAGCAGTTGGAATCCTTTGGATCAGCCCTGAGAGCTGCCTGCAAACTGAAGATATCAAGATACACATTTATTTAAATGAAATACGATAGAATTTAACGTAAATAATTTCCTTTCATTGTATATGCTCAGGACACTAATTTTGCATTATATACTCTTCAGAACACAAATGCACAATTACATAGAACTTTTAAAGACAGCATAGTAGTTTTTTCATCTTCAGAGGGCACTATACAATTTTAGGCATTGTACCTTACCCTGGGCTATTCAGTGCTATAGCAGGCTTGTCTGTGCCCGTCACCAGGCCTGTTAACACAAAACACTGCTATGTTAACAAGACTACATTCTGTGAATTTAACGACTGAAGAGAGACACAGCTTACTCAGACCCATTTCCCATTGTTTAGTACAAGCTATAATCAGCTAACTTATTTTGAAAACTTGCTATGAGCAAAGACCATTTCATTGGGATTTGTAGAAAAGGATTTAAACCAACCACCAGTTCTCTTACTCAGCCACTGCTTGTGACGGCTGACCAGTTCTCAGGTAATAAAGTCCACGATGAAGCCAGGCCCATTTTGCTGTACCAGGTCTTGCTTTTCCAGTTACTTCATTCAGGATTGACAGAGCAGTGTCCTAACAAAGCACCAAATGCCAAGTTAGTAAACAAAAAACATTTATGCTTGGTGCTCCCACCCTTCTCCTCATTAATCTTCTCTCACCCATGTCTCCAAATTTAATTAGGAATTGGAACATAAAACTGAAGCAGGTCCACCTATAAAAGCTGCTAAGCAGTGACAGAACATTTCAGATCTTAAATACAAAAGAAACCTGAAGTGATTCCTCAAATAGGAGGATTAACAGAAGAACAAACCAGCAGTGATCTGACATTCTGAATGTACAATACCATGTCTCCAAGTTCCACACTTAAGTTTACAGCTGCTGTTCCAGATTCTTCATCCGTCTCATCCAGTTCAAAAGCCTTTTTATAGCAACCACGAGCTCTACTTTTGTCTCCAGCAATGTCTCTGTAGTAGTTACCTAGATAACAAAAGGCACTTCCCAAGTAGCTGTCCAATTTTGCAGCCTATAAGGAAATACGAACACAACATCAGATAGCATTTTGAAGGATTATACTTACAGACAGGTCCAGAGATAACTACTTGTTCAGTCTCTGCTTATCATATTTTTAAACCCCTTCTGAGATATATCTGAGTTGTTGAACTTTATTTTAAATTTGCACAGATTACCTGAGCTTTAAATAGCTGGAAAATCTGCTACAAGTCTCATGACACAAAGCATTTTGTACACACAGTACTAAAATAGTTGTGCTAGGAGAAAGCAAATCATTATGACATCTCATAATTTTCACGTTCTACTCTGTTTCAGTCATTATGTTCATACTCTTACCATATTACACCACAATTAACTCCAGCCTTTTCTGAAATTTCAGTTCCTTCTTAGATGTACTTGGCAGATTTGCTTATAGTTAAGAAACCCCAGCCTCCAAGCAACAGGAAACAGCTTTGTCAATAATAATAAAGATCACATAAAATTGTTTAGAACCAAAAGAACTGCTCACTTAACTACATTTGCCACTAGACTATGCTGTTATTAAAGTGCAAACAGTAGGCAATGATTTGATTTGCCGATACCTATCATAAAGTTACACAGTGAGTTCACAATGCCTGGAGTTTTATTTTGTATTCCAAGTTACTAATACAGATGTCCAACTAAATCTTTTGGATTCATGTTATGATCTAGGTTCAGAGAAAAAGCCACAATCACTAAAACACCAAAGACCAGGAAAAGCATATATTATGGGGCTTTACCAACTTACACCTTCGGATAGACAGTGAAACCCCAACACTATTCTCAACTTTTTTCCTTCTTCATGTTTTTCCAGTTTGAATTCTGCCCTCTCCATTTCAAAAGGTCTTCAAAGACACATGCTGTGTATCTAGAGGCCTACATTTTCCAACCCCCAAGGAGGGAACCAAGACTAAGTTTTGCTAATTCAAAGGCCTCAAGAATTAGTTGAAAACAGAAAAACAAAAGCAGAGAGATTCAAGGTAACTGCACAGCTCCCTGCAATGCCTTTTTGCACAGCAGAACCTAGTTTACAGGCTCTGGAGGCTCATACATTGTAACAAGGAGAATATTCAAGTCTCTCATTCCAGTCAGTGTATTTTCCATATTTGGCTTCTGATGTAGGAAAACACTAATTCTACATCAACAGTTAAAGTAGACTTTACCTTCAAGAACTGAGAGAGTGCTTTTCCTTTGTCTTTTTTCGTCTCATCACTCATGAACCAGTACGTGAGCCCCAGGTACTGATGATACTCTGCAGTTCCAGCCTTTTTTTCAATAGCATTTAGAAAACTGAACAAAATGAACACAGGTCAGGTCAGACAAATTCTCAAAAGTTGCAAAATACTATATTCTTCTCTCCCACAACACTTCCCTGTTAGAGGAAAGGGAAAAAATAGTCTACCTTTTTTCTGCCTGTTCATAGTTCTTTTGGGAATAATGGATGAAACCCTCTAGAGCATGGGCCTCAGCCAGATCAGGGTGTGACAACAGAAGCTCTTGGGAAATCTGCAAAAGGATGTCATTTTTCCCTGTTTACTTCCTCTATGAAACCAAGGATTGTACTTAACTCACAGGAATGACAAAAAGTACTAACCTTTGAAGCCTGATCCATTAAACCTTTGTTTAGATAAGCCTGACCCCTGAGAGCTGAAACCACTGGATCACTGCTTGCATCTACAATCTAGAAAACCAAGTAATAAACACAATTAATTTATTCTCTCCCCACATCAAGAAATCAAAGGTGTCAAAAGCATACAGACTGCATGAAGATATAGACAAAAAAGCATTTAGATGTTTTCTCTATTACCCCTGAGAAGACTTAGAATAATTCTGATGAAGATCAATTATAAGATTGTAGAGAGCAAGGACAAAGGTACAGTAAGTATGAAACTGTGTGACAAAAACAAGGGCAAGGAACTTCTTCTAAAGCTTAACCATTCAGTCTTAAGGTAATATGTTCTTCATGACTAATGACAAGTGAGTGAAGGACATGGGAGGCAGGGTTATAACCTGAATTCAAATTAAGATGAGTAACAGCATACAACTCAGCAACAGTGAGCAAGACCAGACAAAGTCAAAAGTGACAGCTTCTAAAATTAGAATTGCAAATGAAAAAGAGCTGCAGCAAAGCCTGAAAAAGCAGAGATGGAAGAAATGTTTGAATTACACAACAGCTGGTAAGAATGGTCTAAACCACGAAGCTGAAAGGAGGCCAGGGTAGATATACACAGCTTAAGTACAGAAAGATGAGAGCAATTTTTAATATTTAAAAAACCCCAAAACATTTTTGTCAATAAAAATACCTGCTCAAGTGCTTTAATAGCTTCTTCTGCAGCGTCAGCATCAGCTATTTTAATCAAAGTCTCTGCTTTCAACTGAAGGACAAGGCTCTTCCACCGAAGATTAGGACCCTCAGGAGTTCCAAGAGCCTCAAGAGCTGTTAACAAGAAGAACCTTTCATCAAGTTAAACAAGAAAAGAAAAAGTACAGAGAGCAGCACTCTTCCAAACATTTTTGAAATCTTTCTTTTTCTGTCTAATAGAACACCATTCAGACTTCTCTCCCTCATATATATGAAATTATCCTGTAAAATTTTTACTCATTCAAGTTTAAAAATTAAGTCAATTCTAGGAGGTCATTTCAGATGCATGGATACTTATTGCTTTCTAGCTGCTGGCCTTACAAATGGGAGTGCTACCATTTTTTCCACTGGACTTCTAAAGAAACAATGACCTTTCAACAAACAAGTTGTTTTGCACTTCAGTGTTCAAATAAAAGAATATTACTGAAACCAGGGATTTACCTTATATCTTTACCTTGCCTGTACAGAATTTACTTTGTACCCTTCAATGCAGTTCTGATTACTTTTCCAATACACAGAATAATCTCAGCTCAGAGATTGAAGGCATCTCTGTTACACATCACCATTTTCCAAATGCAAGAACTTCCTGCATAACTCAATTAATTGTATTTCTTTATTTTCATGTCTGATGAACTTTTGTCTGGTTTGATACAGCGACCAAGACAGGACAAGTTAAAAGCAGTATTTCCCCAAAATTGTCTCCAACTTTCCACATACACTTCGGACTCAAGAAAAATGTCTGCATCAACAGCATCTTTTAGCAGGGAACAACACCTTAACTTACCCTTTGCATTGAAAAACAAAACTTGTTTTGTTTTCTCTGAGCTTGCCATTTCAGTTGCATTTGGCACTAGCCAGACCTCACATAGGAAAACAAAACAGTGTATCTTTGTTTATATTCCACATCATTTGCATCTTCACAGAGTTCAAAATTATCTCTTCCCCAGGCTGGAAAAGGACACTTGTCAGGCTATTTACTTGTTCTCATATGCTGCATTTTTTTATCCATTTGATCAACCTTATTGTTAGTCTATTAATTTCTACTGTTATTTTCTTTTTGATGGGGTGGATAGGCACCAAAACTACACACAGATTTTATTATGCTGCTGAAGTTCTTAAAGCTACTGTGTGTTCATGGTCTGTTTCACTAACCATTCACTTCTCTGAAATTGCTAATATTTGACTTGCCTGTAAAGCATAGCAGAGGAATGTTCTATTTTTTCATACAGATCTGGGACCTTCTGCACTCTACTTCAACGAGAACGTACAATAGCTTTGTGAGAACACTTCTTCCCACACCTCTATCATTCTGCACCTAAAATAATAAGCAAAATTCTAGTCTTAACACTTAGTTACGCATTCCGGTAATCACCTCGAAGTTTTGCAGTCTGCTTTGCATAGCAGCAAACTATAACCATATTACTCAGCATTCATAAACAGTACCGGTGTCAGGAAAAATGCATGGGACACCTCCTTCCAGCCTGAAAACACACGTAATTACTGTACCATGCTCTACTTTCTCACTTACTTTAAAAATGTCAACACTCAGTGTTACAACTTTACTTCTTAACCCAAGGCTACTTAGTTTCCTTAACAGTCAAGTAAGGCATCTTATGAATTACCACCCGGAAATCTCCCTTACCTATGTGCTCATAAGCTCCTTAAAGGAGTTCTAGATATGCAACTTTAAAAAGGCCATGCTGTCTATCCCCAAAATATTTTTCTACATAAATTCTTTAACTCTGTTGTTTCAGTTGAACTAATTCATCCACTAAATATACCAGACCTGTCAGTGGTTTCCCTGAACTTTCCTAGAACCCTTTTTAAAATTTAGAGCCATGCTATCTACTACCAAGCATTTGGGTGCCAAGACAGTTTCAGCAAGCAATTATGTAAACCCCTTAAAACTTTAGCATTTTCATTTTTGTCTTCCTCAGTCAATTCCTAAGTTGGTACGCATAGTTCCTCGATGCTATGTTTCCTTGTCTTTTTTTTATAGACACTGCTATTAACACTAATAACAAACAAGTTGTTAAATCAATCTGCTGGAAAGAAGAGTCATGGTACAAAGTCACCCTGAGCTCTTCCACACTGAACACAGATGAGGAAAAAAGAACCCCATTTTCATTCTTTCTGCAATAAATTTCTTTTTTACCTATTTTGTTCAGTTTTCATTTTTCCTCCATATAATATGGAGGAAAAATGAATATAGATATTAATTTTTATTATATTCATATATATTATATTAATGAAACATGGAGGAAATATGAAATATTCATTTTTCCTCCAAATGTATAGGTCTTTTGAATTTCTCTCGCCAGCAAGTACTTTCTCTTGATTTCCCATGACTGTTTAGCCAGGTCTCTATACTTTTACTTCTTGAAGTCTTTCTTGAGAAATTTTTCACTGAATTTGTCCCTGCCACAAAAAAAGTCCACTTTAGCTGCCCCTCCATTTATAACCACCAGAGAGTGGCTCTGTTCAGTTGAGATATGCATCACTAGATCACAGTAACTGCCCTCACTGCCAGCTAGCACAGATGAAATTTTACACTCAGTGAGCTTTCTTCAGATGCAGCTGTGCTACGCATAATTTCTGCATTTTACATTAACTTGAATAAAAATTTGTCTTACAGGTTGAAACATGGTATCTACCAGACTAAATATTTGTGACATCTACCCTTGTGGTTTCAGGCAATCTGTCGCTTGCCAGCATTGGTCAACCACCAGCAGAAGCAGCACATCCGAACATGTAAACCTAAATATTAACCATCAGACAGCTTTCTGGATCCACTTAGCCAAGTATTTTCTCTCTTCCTGAGACTAAGCAGCACAAGGTGCTTTTCAGCTGTCATAAACCAAGAGAGGTAGCACAAGCTTGAGATTGCACAAAGCAAGGGACTGTGACTACTGCTAACTAAGACCTACCAGACAAAGGCCACATTGGCTGGACTACATAAAGCAGTGTACCTCTGCAGTTGCTCTTTCAATTAGTAGGCAATTACCTTGATTGCAGGACAGGACAGCATTCCTGTGTTCATGAATTTTCATCTGTGCCTCTGCTAAATAATGCCATGCTGCTGGACACTGGTTAGTCTTCTGCAAACCTAGTAAGAGTTTAAAAAAGACACTTTAAAAAGTTGCTTAGGGTTGCAAAGACACTGCAACTGGTAGATACTGTATTTCCATATAATGCCATCAAAAACATATTACCAATCAGATAGTAAAACTTGCAGTATTTTTTTCTGAGTCTTATTTTAGACTGTTTCAGACATATAGGCCTCCATGCAACAAGGCAAAAACTAGAAAGCATGTAAGTTTCAGTTAGGCTTAATTTGCATATAACATTGCATATACTGAAACTTTCTGATGATCCTGCCCTAATTAAAGATTCACTAATAAAACTGAATTTCTGTATTCTGATATGTAACTACTATATAATGCCTGGAAGCCTCAATGTCTAAGATGCAAACACGTATCTCATTGGAAAAGACTTTATTTCCAAACCCTATATATTTACACATTATACCAAGAGCATTGTCTTTGCATTCTCTCCGCTGTGAGCAAAGTCTATGTGCTAAAGTAAAAATAGAAAAACAATATTAATTAAAATAAAATATTTTCTTTTGTCAAAACCTACAATGGCCATGTAAGCCAGAAGAATTTGTTTTCCAAGGAACACTTTTTCCTCTTCATGTGCTTAGACACATGAAACTTTTATTTCATATTTTAGGCAAGATGTTGTTTCACTGTAAACTACTATAGAATATTCCAAAATTACATTTCAGAAACAATTTTATTCTAAACCTAGGAGAATGGACACAGGATATCACAGCATGGTCTGACTGACTCACGAACGCTTACATCGCAGTTATTTACCCAGTTTTCACTGTAAGCTGCCACAGCAGCACAGTGAGAGTGGGCAGTCTCATTTTCCCACTGGTATACTGATGAGAACTTTGCAAAGAGCTTTGTCATTTCAATACAAGCAAGTTAATTTACAGATGAGTAAGCCAGTTCTTCACCAAATATGGTTACTGTGAAACAACAACAAAAACAGAAAGAAACTCTTACAATATTTCTCTCTAGACACTCAATGTAAGTCTTTACCCACTCTAAGTGTTAAAGAGATTTTAAAACGAAATAACTTCAGAGAAAAGTAATCTTTGTTCAGGTAGAGAAATGCAGTGACTCGACTAGAGAAGTTGCATTACATTTCACTCCATAAATTCCACATTCCTTCATTTACGGCTATTGCTCCATTTAGTGTTTCCTATAGTTATTTCCCCAACAACAGCAAGATTAAAAATAGTTTACCTTAAAATACTACAGAGCTGACTCTAATACAAATGAAAGGCTTCAGAGATGTTATACTTAAAGCTATATTTAAAAAATTTCAACACAATCAGACAAAGTATTCAACATCCTTTTAAATTCTAGTTGGTCTTAGAACTGGCAAACTACTATGCAAGTATAAGACTCCCTAACTACTCAACATAAACTAAAGATGGTGTTCAAGTTACAGACTACTTACACCTCATATTACACATTTACCTTCACTAAGATTCTTAACAGCCTCCTTGTATTTCTTCTCTTTGAGGCATTTTATACCAAAACCAACGAGGCCTGGACCACTGCTTGCATCCATCTCCAAAAGCCTAGAGAAACAGTGCAGGGCCTTTTCCGACAAAGTACCTGGTTTCAGAAAAAGACACATTTTACAGAGTTTTAGATTAAAAAAAAAAAAAAAGAACTGCAGCAGCTTACTTTATCTGTGTAAATGATCACCATCCTTTGAGTTTGAAATGATGTGCCAAAGGCACTACATACTTACCATCCTCTCTCCCATAAAAAAAACAAAACCCAAGAAGTAGTCTAACTACTCAGTACTGTGAAACAAAATAAATGGACACTCTGAAACCTGAATACCCACTTTTGCTAAATTACTACAGGTACACTTCCTTTATTAATAAACATTAATTCCTTCAAATGCTTTTAATGTAAGTCCAGATGAATGCCCATATGTCAAAATCTGCCACAAATAAATCAAAATAATTTCTTTCCAGAATACATGTTGCATACCTACCAATTTGCTGTGATGAGCTTGCTGAAACTGCCTTGCTGTGAAACCATATAATTTAATGTTTTAGCTTAATTTTAACTGATGCCCTTAACTTTTGACACTTGTGTTTAGCTGTGATTGTAGACTTGGCAATGCTTACAGGCACTTAGTGACTTGTTGCAAAAACCTTCAAACTATTATTTTCTTAAAGAAATTACTGATTCGTGTGGCATAACAGTTGCTTTGATCTGCATTTGGTAAAGGTGACTTTACAATGCCTCTGAGTTAACAAACCTATGTGAAGTGCAGGACATAAAGGATTAAAACATATGACTCAGATCGAAACAAACAGCCTTCCTGAAACATAAGCAGCATCCTTCCCACTCCAAAAGCTTGTAGGATGGTGAGATGCTGTCAGAGCGTCAGTACACAAGAACTGTGGCAACCTTTTCCTCTGAAAATTAGTTTCTGCTGTTTCTCCAAAATGTAAAGCATTTTCAAATGCTTTAAAAATTGAGAGCCTGGGCCTCATTTGTCTTCATACGTTCAAATCAAAGTGAAAAATTCTCACTTGCTTTGCTTTGCTACATTATTCCATCTCTCCAAAACAAAAAAAAGGCCTTTTCCTACCTAAGCTGAGTTATTTATGGAGGGGTTTTTTTTTCTGATTTTTTCCCTTGCTTTAAAAAGAAATAAAATCAACTTCTGATGCCTTAAACAATAAAATAGAAAGCCAAAATCCAGTAATTACCTTTGAAAATGATGAGAAAGTGTTCAACACTATTCCAATGTTGTTTAGTAAACGACTCGAAATAGCAATGCATAGTGTCAGATCCCTGCATTTCTGAACACACCACGTTTTGGTTTTTTCCCCTCAAAGATTCTCCTTTCCTATTCAGAACATGTGTCTAAACAGAACTGCTTATTCCCTATTCACAAGGTACTCTTTCTAACAAAGTTTCACCATTGTTTATCTGGTGTTTTTTCTGTGAAGAGAGAGAATCTATGTTAGGAATAACCTAAGTGTAGTCCATCCATCCAGCCTTAGAGCACTGGCTATCACCTTGATTTTTTTCTTAGAAGGTCAAGAAGCTAATCTTCAATTTATCTGGAGAGGCTGCTTTCAAGTAAGGCATTCTTTCTTTGAGACTTCAAAGAGTTGGACTTAACTCACAGGAGGTGTTTGTCACTTCGAGTCACTACTCAGTTACAGGGCTAGGATTGGACCACTTTATTTCCAGAAGGATAACATAGAAGTAAAGAGTGTACTTGTACTGGGGTGTGAAGGGTAAAAACTTGTAAACAGATTGTCACACAACCAACTATAGAAGATAAAATTTAAGCCCCAGAAGCGCCTATATTCGTCCTACTCACCTGAATGAACAAAGTGCAAGCAAAGGACTTCCAAAGGATAACTCATGGTAGGATACAAAGCCATCATATCATGACAGGCCTTTTCCAACCTAGCTTCTTCATGAGGAAACTTGAAAGGAAAAAACGTAAATAGTTATTTGTGTGAAGTCTCAGACGTGAATTAATGCATCTGTTTTCCACCTAAGACCCCTTAACATAACCTTACTTTTGATAAGCACTGTATGAAGTCTTTGTAAAGATTTTGGTGGTCTTCACCAGGAACCGTGTCAGCAGAGTTCAGCGCATGTTCAAATGCAGTCAAAAGCTGAAATAAGAAAAAATTAGGAGTGAAAAAAAAAATAGGGATATGTTATCTTTATAGAATAGAATATTTCAGCTGGAAGGAACATACAAAAATCATCTAGTCCACATGCCTCAGCACTTCAGATCTGACCAAAAGCCAAAGTATGTTACTAAGGGCATTGACCAAATGCCTCTTGAACACTGATAGATTTGGGGAATCAACTGACTTTCTAGGAAGGCCGCTTCAGTGTCTGACCACTCTTTTGGTAAAGAAATGCTGACATGCGTCAAGTCCTGTGAACCATTCCCACACATTCCATCACAAGATGCCAGACAGAATAGCTCAGCACCTCCCTCTCCACTTCTCCTCCTCAGGAAGCTGCAGACAGTAGAGGTCACCCCTCACTCTCCTCTGAACCAGGCAAACCCAAAGTTATCATCTACTCCTTAGTGGACATGCTTTCCAGTCCTTCCATATTAAAGTGGACAGTTACATGTTATTACCTGGATCCTACTCATTAAGTTTACACTAGTGCTATGAACAGATAAAGGTCATGAAGCAAGTTCCTTATCATGAAGCAGCACTCAGCTTCTAAAGCATGTAAATTGCCTAGTACAAGATGAAACAATAATATGCTGCCACATAACATAAGATGGTACAAAGAAGGTAAAATTTATAAGAACATACATTCTTCTCCAAACCTAATCCCAATTCAAAGAAGGAAATTAGGTTACTGTCCTATAGGATTAGCTGTCAACCCTTCTCTCTGCTCTAGTCTAGAAGTCTAGTGTTTTTTTCTTGACTCTTTATATACTGGAGAACACAGGCACCAGAGTGCAGGCTTACAAATAAGCATGCTAAACAAAAAGTTGTATACAGATTGTCACAAGAGAAATGCTGAAGTGTTGCCTTCAAGTCCACATCCTTCCAGGTTCAGGTGCTTTACTCAAAACTGCAGTAAACTGTAGATCTGCATGTGAAGCCTATTCCCAGTATTTATGCCCTTTTTTTCTATTTTCAAGTTATTTTTTCTTTCCAAAAGAGAAAGCAGTGCTGCCTGCAGCACCTCTTTTCTATACTAGCTCATAAGTTAAAGTCTTTGCCTTCTCAAAAGCAGAGATCCAGATTCAATTTTCTGCCATCTGAAATTACTTCAGTTTGTATGTTCTCCTTTCTGAAACACTGCTATCAAGCAGATTGGAGATGAGAAATTTCCACCTTTCATGTTGAAGGAGGTTCATCTTGCAAGAACAGATAAATCAGATAAAACAAAATTAACTTTGTCCACAGAGAACATAGGATGAGTATAATTTATGACCATTTTGTTTGTTTGAATCAGCTTTGACACCTTCCTAAGAAGTGAGAGCTTAACATCTAGAGGAGAAAAGAAAATTGCAACCAAAACATTTCTATCTAGGATAAAGAACAGGTACAAGGAAATGGAAAAACCTCACAAAGCCACCTCTTCCAACTTGGATGAAAGTAAGATGAAGAACATCTGCATTCTTTTTGTGTGGCAAGGCTTTGCTAGTGGGAGGCTAAGTGAGGTGGCTTCTAAGAGAAGCTGCTAGAAACTTCCCCCATGTCCAATAGAGTCGATGCCAGCTGGCTTCAAGACAGACATACTGTTGGCTGAGGTCAGTAGCATCAGCAATGGTGGTAGTACCTCAGGGATAACAGATTTAAGAAGGGGAAGAAACTGGTGCAACAGCAATTACAGGTAGAGAGAGGAGAGAGAATATGCGAGAGCAAGAAAAGGACCCATGCTGGAGAAGTCTGTTACTGAAGGACTACACCCTGTGGAACAAAGCATGCTGGAACAATTTGTGAAGAATTTAGGTAACTCGTTACACCTAAGGGTCATCTCAGGGTGCTGCACAGTTGCTGTTTTTGTCCGAAGGTAAAATTGCCCAGCTTCTCCCTGAGAAGCTTAGTGCCTCTGAACATTGAGACAGTCAACTCAGACAAACAGGCTTCAATTACTAGCTACACTGTACATATAGATATATACATACACCTAGCTGAACAAGGAGTGAGAAACATTACCAACTGCCCAGTCTTATTATCCTGGTTCCTTGTACTGTCTTTCAGTAACTGGATCATCTTCTTCCAAAGCTGATGAAGCTCTGCCTTTTCTGCACCTTCCTCCTGTTTCATCTGTATTAGTTTCTGCCAAGTTTCAGCCACCTGTCAACAGGAAAAAATGACCCATGCTGTTACTCTTTGAAGACCTGAAGGTCTGATATAAGTACAGTCAACTTGTCACCAAAATTCATCGAAAACTGAAACTTCTTAACACCGATGTAGCATTAAGAAGTTGGCATTATTTACTGGGTAAGGGATGCACGGGGCACTGCTCCACCTAGTGTTCCGATCCTCTGCAAGCGCGTTGCTTATATACAGTTACCACATGTATATTATAACTGCTTATTACCATAAAACCCTCCCCTGGTTCAGTCTTTTATACCCTTTTTAGGCTGTGGCTATACTCCTAAGCAGATTTCCTCCTGTTATCTTTCTTCTGTCCCTGCTCAGAAAGCAGATCCTGCACGCCCTATTTCTTTGCCAAAAGTGCACAGACACAGTTGAAGTCCTTATTCTTGGATCAACCCTTTGGTATCAAACTCTATCACACTAGGGTAGACAACAGAGTAACATTTAAAGTAATCCCGATTTATCTGCTTCCTGATTAAATAAATAGCAAGTCCTAAAGCATTGTGTGGGACCGCTCCACCTTCCAAGGTACAGTAAGGTAGAGAACATCAAGAGAGTATGAATTTTGGCTCTGGTTCCTGGAGGAAATCAACAGTAAAAGCAGACCTAAAGATCTACAGCACTACAAACAGAAAGAGAACAAAAGCAGCAGTCCATGCTGAAATTCCAGTGTGGAAAAGTCAACAGAACTGAAAAGAAAAAAATATGACCCTGAAGTCTAACTTCAGTTTCTTGTTCCATATGGAGTAAGTTTGCCTTCATATGCTAAATCATTAGCATTAAATTTAGTTTCAGAAGCTGGTATAAAATGAGGGTTTAGAGCTAATTAATAGTCTTCAGCCCCATGCTCTGTGCTGTGTAAAATTTTTCATTTTCCATTGCTAGAGGAAGGGTGGGAAGCTGACATGGAGTACGACCATGCACCACCCTATAAGGAAACAGCTTTTTCAAAGAGCAAAGGAAAAGTGAACAGCATACCACCAAAATATGCAATCTGTAACATTATGATAGAGATTGAAGGAAATATTACTGTTGAACCACACAGGCATTTAACAACTCCACCTGGTGGTACTGACCAGAGTCATGATGATTTCTGCAAAGCTTGTGATGCTCTGAAGAGGCTTTTTGTGTACTTATCATAGTGCTGGGAATGCAGTACATAAAACACAAGGCAATTGAGTTCAGGTTGTGTACGTATCTCACCTTACTCTCTAGAATGAAGCATCAGGAACAGCCTAGGAAGGGAACACCCCACCAGTGAAGGGCTCATCAGACAACCAGTACTGGCAAAGCCACGTAAAGGACACCTGACTCACACATACTGTGTGTAAATGTGCATTTGGGACCATTTTTGACTTCTAGAAATACAACAGAAGAATATTCTGCCATTTCAGCCTCAATACTAATAGTCTTTGCCAGTTCTGTCAGTTTAATGGATTTCATCCAAGTCTTACCCAGTGGAAAAGAAAAAAATACAGTTAAAATCAGTTCTTCCTCGTTGTGGTCCACAAGAAGATCTTAAGTGGTCTGTGGCCCGTAAAAGTCGTGATTCCTTGATGAAAAGTAGTTAGATCAAATGGAAAATTATTGTTAGAAGAAAGAAAGTGCTTTACCTACCTCTAAATATTTCTTCTCTTGATGATATAGTTCCACAAGCTTGTTACATACATCACACCATTTCTGCTTGTCACCACTAGAAAGGAGAAAGAAAATCCCCCCACAACAAGCTAAGTTTTTCATATAATAGTATAATGTTATTCAAATTCTGAGAAATAATTTTCAGTAGGTTCAGCTGTCAAACTAATATTTAGAATAAATACTACAAATCGCTCTAGAAGTTTTACTCATTACCGCTCTGAATAAAAAAAAAAAAATTACTTGTAGGGACTTTTTGATCAATTTTCAACATAAGGGAACAACCAAACTCTCTAGTCAGCTACAGTGACAGCTGAGTTAGATTTGTTTAGAACTGTGCCTCTACAAATTGCATGACACATATTCTGTGATCTTAAAGCAGTGAAAAATAAGCCTTCTTATTAATGCTGGCAATGAACTATCAGAGATAAATCCTTCAAGGTAGTGAGTCTAGGCAGGAATAGGATAACGCAGAATTCCCTAAAATATTAGCTTCAAGCACAATTAAACTAAGAGAGTTTTTGCTTTACCAAAAGGGACAGGAAAAAGAAACCTTACCTAAGCAGAGAAAACCTTAGTAAAAAGGGCTGAACCACTGATGTGAGAAGGCTTTAAAAAACCCAAAGTCTATACTGTCTATCACCAATGGCATTCATTGAACTAGAAATCTTAAGATTGAATTTGATACCCTTTACCTTTCATAGAGTTCCAAGAGTTTTTGGTAAACATCTGCTAAGTCTCCTTTGACATCTATTTGGTTGGGTTTCTCATATAAATTTGCTAATCCCTTAACAAAAAAAACCAAAAAAATTAAAGGAAGTAAGATTTTATGTCAACAGTTATGTTTTATGAGAACACTACCTGTTCTGCACACAAAAATTATTCCCTTGCCTTCAGTGGTGTCAAGTGTTAATGTAGTAATCACTGCAGAATTCTGCACAGCCCACTCAATCTACTCATATTAAGTGAAAAGTTTTACTCACTTTCTTAACAAATACCAACAACTCTTTGAAACTTGTATATAGTACATGACCTTGTCTGCACAAAAGACAATATAAAAGTTCACTAGGCCATATGATAAAATACATATATATATAATATGCACAATATATAATAATGTATATACACACCCAAGTATTGTATCAAGAAAGCCAGAATCTGATTACAACAGTGAGAAAATTTCAACATACAGTGAAATCAGGCACCAACAGTTATACTTTAAAACAGCATTTATACAGAAAATAGTAAGGACCTTATTTCGTTAGAAAAACATTGATTGTTGATATCAGCAACAGACTTAATATGCAACCTTATGCTTCATAAATCATAAGTAACACAATTGTATGTTGTAAATCTATACTACAATAGGTTGTAATGTACACACCACCCAGCACACAGCTACTTTAAATGTATACTTTTGCTTTCAAGTAACCACAAACTTCATTAACAATCCACTTGATGCTGAAAGGTGGAAAAATACATGACTAGATAAAACATTTTCTCTCCATAAAAGAAGAAGTGTCAAGTGTTTCTTGAGCCACAAGCACATTGATTTTTACATGGACAAATTTACTGTATTTGTTTGAAATCATGTTCTCCCTTGTATGTCTCACAGCTATGCAGAAGTACAAACACAAGAAATACAAACTCATATATGCCGAAAATAAAGTTCACCATGGTTTTACATTGGACAGACAACTAATATCAACCTCAGCTACATCAAAGCTTCTACGGAACTTAAGGGCCTCAAGAAAACAAGATACAACTCTTAACTCTGCTTTGTTATTTATTTAACACCGTAGTGATACTTTTCAAGGAAACAAAAAGTGGACATTCACATACCTGCCATGCCAGTAACTGGTTTGGTTCAAGTTCAATAGCCTTCTTATATGCTCCTCTGGCCTGATCAGGCTGCTCTAACTCAGCAGCTGCCAGGCCAATGAATACCCAAGCATTATAGTTATTTTTTTCTTGTTTCAAGACTGCCTAAAAACACATAATTTTAAGTAAAACTGATTAAAGAAATGTAACTTACAGATCCACGCACTGAGTTTTATCACTACAGTTTGGTGGATTATTTTATATGGCAACACTAGAAGTTAAGTAATTTTTAGGAAGATGCTGAGATTAGTAAATTCAGCTTCTTATGCCAGAGGACGCTTCATACCTGAAGTGTTGAGCTAGCAACCCATATCTGCAGCTCAGCAATTAAAGCACTCCGGTGAGGGTTGGATTAGAAATGGATTTTTATCTCTATCATTCTAGACTTAATACTGTTATCGCCATATGTAAGCAAATTCAAAAGGAAGAGGAATGAAAGTTTACAAAAAATCAGTTAAGTTAAATCTGAAAATCCATCTCAGCTATCACATCAATAAGTTACTCTACACTTTGCAATATCATACAGCTGTAGTAACGGTATGGGAACAAGAGCAAAATGTGCAAAAAGCCCCAAACTTACCTTCCAAGTATAAAATTAATTACCTTGCAATGTTTTAATGCCTCCTTATACTCTTTATTTCTTATGGCGTCTCTAGCACTCTTTAATGCTGCCTTCACCTCCTTATTTGACATTGTGGTTGCTAAATACAAAGGACATATCATCAGTATATTCTGACACATACAAAACGTTTATACCTTTATTGCACAGACGTTATTTTAAACGGAGAAATATAGTGCAATATGCCAAAATGCATGCAGCACTAGAAACTGATGAAAAAAATGACACGGTTATAATTACTCACATTTAGCTCCAATGCAGGATTCAGTCATTATTCCAAACAGTTACACGATACAAAGGAGCTATCCAAGACCGAAACTTTTATTACAGGTTAAGATAAATTTAAGTAGGAGGAGAAGTGTTTTAAGAGCCTGTAGTTAGACTTACGAGAAAACACCCTACACATAGTTGCTCCTCTTTAAAAAGAAACTAAGCAGTGAAATGTGCTTAAGAACCCTATTACCCAAGACATGTATTCCAGTGGCTGCTCAGAGTCAGGGTTTTTCTCGTGTGCTTTTTACAGCAGCACCATGGCCATCTGTCACCTACACTCAGGTGTGGCCCACCCTGCTCCTCTCCCTTCACACACACTTACGGCAAACTCTGCTTCCGACTACAGCCATGAATCAAAAAAGAAAAAGCACTTAAGGACACACCGAAGAGGCATTCACGCTTTTGAACACAATCATGCACTGTTTTGGTGTATGTGGTACACCTAAATGAACTTTAGAAACACCGCAGTCAAAGCTGCCGAGATGGGATGAGGCTGAGAAACAACAGTGCTGGTGCCAGCACCCAAAAAGATGAAAAAAACAAACAGCTGAAGAACAAAAACACTTTTTAGGAGCTTAAAAGCAAAAATAAAGGAATGGCTGAAGAGCCCAGTGCTAATTTAGCAATGAAAACACACGGGATGAGACCGAATTTCAAAGTTTCCCTCAGAACCTATAAGGAAATCTGTCGGACTTGCATTGCTCAGCAGCTCTTGGATATAAATTTGCTTCCTAGGAGGGAACAGACGCTTCGGCCATCACAAACGCATCCCACCGCGGGTACTGTCCAACATGAGCTCCACTGTCACTAACACACACCACTAAATACCATTTCGGCGCAAACCCGGGCACCGGGGAGGCGGTCGGCTCCCGGATCGAGGCCACCCAGCCTGGGGCCCGCGGATGGGCTCCGGGACCGCGGACCGCCTGGGGAGGCAACCCACGCTCGCAGCCCCCCAGGAAAAGGCGCGGCGGACCGAGCCAGGCCGCCACGGCGCGCCGCCGCCCGCCGCCCGCTACCGCCGCACCTTCAGGCACCTTCCGCCACCGCCACCTCTGCCGCCTCCGCCACCTCGGCCGCCGCCCGCGCGCATGCGCACGCTGACGGCAGGGCAGTGACGCAGCCCGCCCGCCGCCATTGTTTCAAGGGGCGCTGTGGGAGATGTAGTTCGGGCCTCCCGGGGCACGCTGGGAACTGCAGGCCGCCGCCCGGGGCACTGTGGGAGTTGTAGGCAGCGATGAGCAGTTCGCGTGCGGTGGGTTAAGTCTTACGCTGTGGACAGAGCTCCAGAATTTGCTTTCGGAGCCGCTGCTCCTCTCGGTCCGGGAGCTGGGGGCTACGGCGGCGGGGCGATGCGAGGCAGCGGGCCGCTGGAGCGAGCCGGGCTGGCGCTGCTCCTCATGGCCGCCGGGGCGGGAGCGAGGCCGCGGCCTGCCGCCCCTGGGGACCAGCCCCGGTCTAACGTGGTGCTGGTGGCCTGCGACTCCTTGGTGAGTGACCGGGCGTGGAAGCGCACCCTGACAGGTGAGAGAGGGCGGGCAAGCCCTCGGCAGCGGCCTGGACGGAAGCACCGAGGCTGAGAGACCCCTCCCCTAGGGATGCCGTGCCCAGACCCACAGGCATGCGCAGACGGGGCGGTGTTTGCTCCGCCGCACCGCCCGGCGGGGGCTGCGGCGGCGCGCCCGCCCTGAGGGGAGGCAGCGGCACCCCGAGCCCTCCAGAGCGAACGCCGCCCGCTTCCCAGCCGGGTGCGCCACGCGCGCCTCAGAGACATTACAGCCGTCGGAAACCAATGCGCAGGTGGCTCCCGCGGTCTGTGTGGGACGGCTTGTCACCGCAAAGCGGGCGGGAGCGGGGCGTGCCAGCACGGCTGCGCGGCAGGGCACCGTCACTGGAACAGGGCTGGTGTGTAAAGGGACTGCTCTGTTGTTGACTTGAAAAGCCGAATGGCAGGCAAGGTCACTAAACCCTGTTATCCTTGCCATTGTAAATCCTAAGGTCTCCACAACAAATGGGATATGAATTTCTGTAATCACAGATGAAATTACTGACTTACTGGGCATCAAATACTGGCTTACTCACGCCATTATAAGGTATAACAACACAATAAATCTGTCAGGTGTGTATAGCCGTAGGTATTTGGCGGCTTTATTACAGCGATTTATTAATATATTTGGTTTAACCCTCAGACACATAGACATTTTCCCACTCACAGATACTAATCCTTGCGCATATCTTCACAGTTTTCTCACTGTGTATGCCCACCCAGCATACTGGAAACGCTTTAATGTAGGTTTTACTCTGAGGACCCTTGTTTTCTCTAACGCATCTGAATACTCCTTGGTGTGGAGTTAAACAAGCTTCGTGGTGTTAAGCTCCAGGTGCTTTCACATTTCATCACTTCTCATTCACTGTTGAGAAATTTTGATTCCTAGCCTTCTTGGAATGCCATCCTTGACTGCACAGGAAAGAGCAGTTGACTTCTTGCCTGCTGCCTGTCCTTCTTGGGATTAATTTTTCCTAAATATTTGGTAAACATGTGTTATCTTTTTTCAGACCCTATCTTTAAACACATTTGTTGTGACTTCAAAGATAAAGAAATAGCTCCTTCTTTATTAATTTAATAGCTCCTTATTGACTTTCCTTCCTTTGACTCTATTCTCTGTTAATTTTATCTTGAGTAAATCATCTCTCTTAATATTCCAAAATAATGCATGTTGTTTTCTCCAAATTTTCAGCTTTTACTAAACGTCTTACTCACCAATAGTTAAAATTACAGAATTTAAGGTCCGGAGGGTTAGTCAATGTCCATTTTATCTTCAGATGCCAGCAGAGGATGCAGAGAGGTGAACTTTTGTATGTCCCCTTTAAGCAGGAAGATCCTCATAACGATATTACAGGGATTAATGAGGAAACCCTTGCAAAAAAGAAAGGTTAAACCCACAATGTTTGTGGTATTCTTACAGAAACAACTACGAACAAGGTGCTGTTTTTGCAAAGTGTCATATTTGCATATAAAGAAGAATGTGGTGGTAAAAGTAACGTGTTGTGTAAGCTTTCTTTCTAAGATGGAATTGAAGGTAGAAATAGATGAACCATTTTGATTACATCACTAGTAGAGAATAGGAAGGATTGTGTACTGTTGAAACTAACAGTACACAATCCTTTTCTGGAAAAAAGAAAGCTTAGGTCCTGCAGGCTCTTAAAAGGTCTGGACTTTTATTAGACAGTGTGCCTGTCTTTGTTGTGGATCACACTGCCTGTGAAGGAATCACAGCTATTTTGCTAAGTGGGACAAAAGTTTTCTTCTCAGTGATGCTGGACTGTGTTTGGCCTGCAGAACAGTGACCTCTTGCTTGAACCGCTGGCTTTCTGCTGCTGTGTCACATTAGGCATTGTGCTATTCCAAGGGCTTCCTGGTGAAATGTGCTAATAAGCAATTCAGCTCCTGAATTGCTGCTTGAAATTAACTGTGTGATGGATGACAGGCTTTGCTTGCAATGCAGCTCACATTCGTGGATGAAACCTGCTTGTTTGTATTAAAGTAATTTTATTTCCCTAGGTGTGGACGCTGATAGCTGCTTGCAGAGATGTTTTCTGGTATTCTGATGGTGTCTGTGAGAAAAACCTTTCTTTCTCACAATGTTATCCATAAACAGATATAGAGTTTTTGTAAACTATTTTACAGAGAATGTTTTGAAATGGGTGTTGTAGGTTTTCACCAATCATGTCCGAGAGGTGGATGGTCAATGACCAATGGCCCTACGCCACTCAAGCGAACTAAGAGATATAAATCAGTCTGTAAAATCATTAAATAATTCCATTCTTTCCTGAATAAAGTCTATGTCATTTGTCTGCCATCCCCGGGACAACAGCAACATCTCTTAGGTATTTCAAAACCTGGATATCCTACACAGTTCTTAGAGGATGGATTTCCAGAAATAGCTGTTGAGAGTCCCCCTTCTCAGCCAATTCACGACGCTTACTACTTTCACTGAATACCCTGTCATCTATAGAAACAATAATCATGTCACAGTATACCAAACATACTGTGGCACAAAGTATATGGAATTCTTTTGCTACTGTGTCATTGAATATTGTATCACAGTATCAATTAAGGAACTCTTGTCTCCAGCTGTTCAAACAAGACTTTGTTGGACAAACTTAAGAATGTGTTGTTGACAGGATTGCACAGCAGTTGTGTACTTTTGTCATGGTTTAGAAATGGTATTCTCCGATTTAGTGTTCCCACTGAAATCACACCAAACCATGTTCCGCTTGCTCACTCGTCTATCCCCCTCCCATTCCTCTGCGGCAGGCTGGAGCAGAGAACTGGAGGCACAAAAGATGAGGGTCACAGGTTGGGGTAAGAACAATTTACTAGAAACTAGAAAAAGGAAAGAACAGTAACAGCAACAACATTAATAACAAAAATGTACAAGGGAGGTGAACGATTCACATTTGAATGCTCACCACTATACCATGCAGAGCACAACAGTACCTGGCTGCCACCACACTCCCCTGACCTGGAAGGGACCCCTTCCCCTGTTCCTGGAAAATGACATGAGGTACACAATAACCTTCACATCATAGCTGTGTCCCCTCTTGGCTACTGCAAAAAAGAACCCTATCCTGGCTGGAACCAGGACAACTTTTCAAATACCACTTTCAGCCCAAAGTTTCATTCAAGTTCCTATTGCATATTACAGCTTTATTTCCAGTTTGTCCTACTGAGTGCTTGTTCAAGTTGCCATTTGTAATAGCATACAAAATTAGGTGATGGCTCATTCAGCATGTTCGGATATGAGCAGACTTCAGAGGCTGGGATGCTGCAGTTAGCACTCCTGGTGCCAAATGAAGTGACTCTACAATGCTGTGTTATCCAAGAGCATTTCTGCCAGAAACCAAATGGCAGGAATTGCTTTTCTCTGCAGTTAAAATTGCAGATCCACTGTCACTTATCTGTTTATCTAAACAAATAGGTGAAAATTTAATTAGCAATATGAAAGTATCCAAAGGGAATCACTGTGGGTGTCATTTCAGTGGGAGAATAGCCTTCCTTTAGTTTTCTGGTTACTTCCAGTCCATAGTTTCAAATAAGTTTACAGAGAAGCGGTGTGGATAAACCTTTAAAAAGGATGAGGGATCAGTGGTGGTTTCCCAGAAATATGTGCTAGTGCACACATCTACATTGGGATTCAGCCTTACTCCTTGCTTCCATTCACCATACCTATTCCCATGGAATGTGTCATGGTAGGACCCCACCCCTGAAGAACTGGAGCTTGGAATGTGTATAGCAACACAAGGGAATTAATTTAACTATAAAGAAGCCCGGTTATCTTTCCCATAGCACTTTTTCAATAGTAATCAATTTTATATTGATCTACTCAGAGCTTCTCAACAGAGTTTTCCATACCTGTGTAGAACTGGCAGTATTTGAGCAACACAAGTCCAAGGTAATAAATATATGAATTAATGCAGCCAATAGTTTGCACTAATGCTGTTTATGTGTTGCTTTTGTCTGTTTGATTACAGGATGGACGCTTGACATTTTTTCCAGGAAATCAGACTGTGGATTTACCTTCCATAAATTTTATGAAAAGACATGGCACTGTCTTTCTCAATGCCTACACCAATTCTCCGATTTGTTGTCCTTCCCGCGCAGGTAGAACCAAGCAAAACATCAGATAAATGCTTGCACATGTTAATTTAAATATATGGTAATGATGGGAAATTTAAAATTATTTAGTTGGGAGGGATTTGTTTTGGTTTTCAATAAGATCCTTTTTTTTTTGTTTGTTTGTGCCTGAATTTTTACGATGTTCTTCTCTTCCATCTGTTTATCTCTTCTGTTTCTTATGTTTCCTCCTTTCTTTTTATTTTTATTGTTCTCCTTTTTTCAGTTAAGTGTAAGCTCCCAAATCTTTTTACAAACTCTACTGAAGCTTCAGATTTTTAAAAAATCTTCAGGATTTATAGAGAGATTGTTGATTTGTTCTGCTGCAGTGCTGAAACTACACTCAGGAACTACTCTCTCTTCCCAATACAAAATTTATAAATACTTTCCTGTATTCAGCAAAGAGTAAGAAATACTAACAGCTGAATAAAGTGGTAACTGTGACCACTGTCTTCTAGATACATGATATATCTTTCAGTAGCTTTAATTGAATACTTCCATGTTTTTCTTTACCTAATGCAATTGTTGATCTCTGTTCAATTTCTCACTTGCAGAATTTGCTAGGAAGATAGAAGGAAACTATATTCTTCAATCAAAGGTTACATCTTAAAACGTTTCTACCTTTTTCAGTTGTTTGCAACAGCTCCTTGACCGTCATCTGTAGTCATAAAAGAGATCCCCCTTTCTCTCAAAGCATATGCTGAAAGAAGCAGCAGGCAAAGGCTGTCAAATAGTGTTACATTTTTAATATTCCATTTATTGATAACCTAGTCCCCATTTCTTTTTGTCACGGTCACATTTTAAGTGGGTGATGTTACACAAACAAGTTGTCAGCCTTTTTTTCTTTTTCTTTATGCTTGAGTCTTTTGGTCAATTTTTATTGCTAAGAACAATGGCTTTGTGTTAAGTTATTTAATTTTAGTAAGTTTGTGAAAATGGCAGGTTAGTACTCCTGTGAGAGAGAAACTGCATAAACAATTCATCAATAATGTATGGCATTATAGCTAGCTGTGACCACTGAGCTCATATGTGGGGCTCTGAACCAGCAGGACATCTCTTGTTTAGCCAGTAGCTTGGACAACTGCAAGGAACTGAGGGTGCATCTATCATGGAGGTGTCAGGGATGATACCAGAAGAGATGGTGAGAAAGAGGGCTTTGGGCTGGGGAAAGGAGGAGTATTGCCGTGTAGGATTGATGTACTTTGATTACAGGATACTTCTATTGCTTGTAGAATGACTCCGTTTCATTTTAGGACTACCTTTAACTCTAAACTAGCATTGGAAAGAGTGAATGATTCTTGATAAGATGCAAAGAAATAGGAATTCACTAAAAATCTTCCCTTATAGTTCCTTTGCAACTCTTCCCTTAGTTTCATTTCTCCTTGGTGTCTTCTTTAATATTCTCACTTTGTTTCTGCAACTGGTAGTGAAGTAGATTACCTAAGAAGAATAAAATTAAGGATATATAGTATTTATGAAAATACTATATTGTAATTCTGTCCACAAATACACTTAACCTTAAATTCACATTAAATCTAAGTGTAGTAAGGGGAAATAATACTCTGAAACACATGTAAATACAGGATTGTTTCATCAGGATTTGTACTACCATGCCATTTTCTTTAAGAAATCAAAAAAAAAAAATTCTGATCTAATTAAAACTTGATTTAATGATTGCAGAGCACCTGGAAAGATAGGACCTTCTGCAATTCTGGGAATTATTTGAGTAGACTTTGTTATTGTATTGATTATGAAATAAGATTTGGAGGAGTAATACTTTGTATTCTTTGTTCTATTGTGTCACAGTTTGGACTTTTGACTTCTATAATAATGAGAAGATTAATCCCTTTTCGACCATATAGGTAGGGGGTACTAATTACTCATCTTTTTTTTTCCCACAGCTATGTGGAGTGGTCTTTTCACTCATTTAACAGAATCTTGGAATAACTTTAAAGGTCTAGATCCAGGTTATGTAACATGGATGGATCTCATGGAGAAGCATGGCTACCATGCACAGAAGTTTGGGAAATTGGACTTTACTTCTGGACATCATTCAGTTAGGTAATGAGGTAGAGTCTCCTGCTATGAAATGGGCAGCAGTGAACAAATCATGTAGTGGTCTGTCATGTGGTTTCAGTCTCCAGTTGAAATGACAGTAGCTTTAATGTAAAAGAAATTCTGTTAGGTACCTAGCAGAGATCTGTCCTGCAACTTTATGGAGAAGCAAGTATATCTCATGCAGCTGCACTTCCGGTTTTACCTGTATTTGAAAGGTGGTACAAAAACTGGTTTTGCCCAATATGAATGGTGTTTTTAATCACTGGTATTGCTCCCTAAGTGAAATTCATAAACTGTTTTTGCCTTACATTAAGACTTCCTGGCTATACTAACAGTGTAGGAAAAGCAGAACAAAAATCCATACTACTAATAGTTAAATATTAAGTCTACTGTCACAAATGTCAGAGGTTTTGTGGGATTTTTTTGAAGGCCGTAAGTGTTCAGAGACTTGTGCTGTCTTGGTGGGTTGATCCTGGATGGACACCAGGGCCATTATGATAGAACAAACTGTTCTATGACTCCACCTCCTCCACTGAGCAGGAAAGAGGAAAAGCAGTGACTCAGTGGTGAAGATAAGGATTGAAAGAGATCACTCAGGCACACAGGCAAAGCAGACTTAACTCAGGAAAATTAATTTAATTTATTGCCAATTAGAAGTGAGAGTAAGGCAATGAGAAGTAAACCCGAATCTTAAAACACTTTTCCCCCACCCTTCCCTTCTACCCAGGCTCAACTTCCAAATTCTCTACCACATCTGTCAGCAGCCCAGAGGTTTGGGAATGGGGACTATGGTCAGTTCATCACACATTGCCACTCATTCTTCCTCAGGGAGAGGATTCTTCACATTATTCTGCTTCAATGTGGGGTCCCTGCCCCACTGAAAGTACAGTCCTCCACTAATTTCTCCAAAGTGAGTCCTTCCCATGGGCTGATGTTGTTCACAAACTGCTCCAGCATGGGTCCCTTAGATGGGATCCACTCCTTCAGGAACAGACTGCTCCAGTGTGGGTCCTCCAAGTTCTGCCAGTAAACTTACTCTAGCATGGGTTCCTCTCTCTGCAGGTCCACAGGTCCTGCTGGAAGTTCCCTCCAGTGCAGGCTTCCCGCAGGATCACAGCCTTCTTTGGATATCCATTTGCTCTGGTGTGGGGTCCTCCATAGGCTGCAGGTGGATATCTGTTCCATGAATTGTCCGTGCAGGGGGACAGCCTTCCTCACCGAGATCTTCTCCATGGGCTGCAGGGGAATCTTCATTCTGTGTCATTTTTATGAATATGCTCTATCTCACTGATTAATAATGATGTCCATTGTTGAAATAATAATAAAGAGTAGCTTTTTCTTTGATATGAAACAGGTTAGAATTACTTAACACTTCCTTTTTTTAGTTTTGAGGGAATTTTGTTCTTTAAACTAGATCCTAATCTCAGTCTGACTGCATAATCAGACTGACTTATGGCCTAAATAGTATTTTTTTCTTTATAAATCATTAGGTGCCATTAGACACACCCACACACACCCTCTTTTATAATTTCATTTTAATGTTTATGAAACATGCTTGCTCTATAAACCAGATACCTTAATTTTTTCTAAGTAATTTATTTAAGCCTGTTTAGGTTGAAAGTGTGAGCCTAAGCAAGGAGTTAAAATGATGAAAGAATTGTTACAGATAAGTCTGAACTGCTTTTCTGGAAATTAAAATGCACTGGTAAAATTCCTTTGGGGTTAAAACTGGTTAGATGTTCTTTAAACAATAATAATGCTGTGTTTTGATAAAAGAATGTGATCAAACTTTGAGCAGTTTTATACCTTCCTTTATAATTTAGTTGGTTGTATTGAAATTGCCATGAAAAAGATGAAGATTTTGGTCAAGGTCTTAGATGCTCTGCCTCTCACCAATGTCCACCATCATTCACTGTAGCAAAGAAACAAGGACATCTGCAGCTTAGATTTTCTAGTGTTTTAGAGAGACAACAATTGCCATGATACTAGAAAATCTGTTTGAAAAATATTCTATCATTAAAATGTTGCCATTTTCCCCCCTTCTTGCTTTCTTTACACCCTTTTCTGTTATTCATTTGATAGGATTTATCGACTACATCTAAATCAATTGTACAAGAGAAATCATTCTTACAGGTTTTTTGTCTAAAATGTGTTTAATTAATAGTACAATCCGCATCCAGAATGTTGTTTCTAAAGACAGTCTCACCAGGCAAGTTATTTCCCTCTGGACTCTTTCAAAGAAAAATCTCAGGCCCAGTTTACAAATAAATAGTGTGTGAATCTGTGCCAGAATGCGCAGAAGGGTCCACAAGATGGAGTACTATTTCTAACTATTATTTTGTAGATGTGAAAAGAGCTATTCTGACATAAAGTGATAATAAATAAGAAAGAAGATTCAGAAGCAGAAATAAAAAGGCTGAAGGTCTGAGTATAAAATAGATGCACAATCATTATTGCTCAATTGAATAACAGTTCTCCTTTATGCAAGAATTGCAAATAGATTGCAGCTGAAAGTATAGGGGAAGTTCTTCAGGAATTCATAATGCTTTTTGCTTGGAGGAAAAGTGAGGAAAAGATTTTTCTGCTGAGTATGTGACTTGTGTATGTATTTTCAGTAACCGTGTGGAGGCTTGGACTAGGGATGTTGACTTCCTGCTCCGACAAGAAGGAAGACCCATGGTGAAACTTACAGGTCATAGGAAGCATGTTAGAGTGATGGAAGCAGATTGGCGGAATACTGATAAAGCAGTAAACTGGATAAAGGAAGAAGCTGTTAACCTTACTCAACCATTTATTCTTTACTTGGGACTAAATTTACCACATCCATATCCATCACCCTATGCGGGAGAAAATTTTGGATCCTCTACATTTTTAACATCTCCCTATTGGCTTGAAAAGGTATGTGAGGATGAAATTTAAATATAAATTTTGTAGTAACTGTACTTATTACAAATAGTATTTTATTTCTGATTTTTCATTATTGACCCACTTCTGATATTTCACTATCCAGTAAGAAAGTATGAGATGAATGAGATGTTAGATTTCTGATTAAAGGCTAAGCAAATACAAGTGAGGAATTTCTCTCTGTTGTGGGAAAAGGTTTGTTAACAGTATTCATTGAATCAATAAATATGTATGGAGTTCAGTGGATAGAAACACATTAAGAAAAACGAGATTGTTGCTCTTCTTAGCTGTAGAGAAATTTTGGTAATGGTCTGAATGTTCATTGTTATGAACATTCTATATTTTGCTTGTTAGAAGCTATGCTATATGTAATAATTTTGTCTGAGTTTTACAGTGAAAGATTGACTTTTTCTGCAGTATGAACCTAAAACATGAAGCAACATTAGACACAAAAGAAGTCTTTCTTTTCTGTTAACTTTTCTGCTACTGTAGGTTTTCAACCAAGTGTCCTTAATGTCTGTATGTGTAAAGCTAACAAATAGCACTCCATTCCAAAGAAATACGTTTTCTCTGTCTTGTATACTTCCCAGGTGCCATTATCTGCTATAAAATATAAATGTATTGCAATAGATTTCATTGCAAAAAGGCACTAATATTCTCTGCAGCTGCAGAATTAGAATTAGGTTGGCAAGAATTTATACTTCAAAAAGCTCCTTCATATGCAGGTTATATAACTTACGGCCTTTTCCACTGGAGAACTGCTTAAACCTCTTTATCTAGGTGTACCAAAAATACAAATACTTAGAAAAAAAGGAATTACAATGAAGGTTGAGAGATATGAATTTTTTCATAATCGTGAGGGTTGTGGGTTTTTCTGGGAATGGTAAGAAGTTTGTGGGGAGAGGAAGAGCATGGGAAAAAAAACCCTTTCATTTACAAAAAGCAAGAGCTACCGTAGTTATTAAGGAAAACTTGCTGGGTGCTAATTGCTAGGTTAGATGTGTCTTGGGAAGCATAGGTACTTTTTTTCAAATCACAGGCAGAATCATAACATCTTGGATGAATTTTTGTCATCCTTTATCCAGTCAGAGTGCCTTAACTCCACAGTTGGCTGGGGTCCTTCCCACCACGATGTATACATACTGCATTGTGTGGACCACGTATTATCATTTATTGACCATAGGCTGGTTCTTCTGTGATACAGCTCTTTTTTGGTCATGGAAGAAGCAGTCTTTTAAAATCACAGAGATAATCTCTTGAAGTTCGATCACACAGATGAAGAACTGAATTAAATGTAATACAGGACAGAGCATCAACTTAGTACGTTTGTGAAACTCTGGGTTGTTAAGCAGATGGTCCCCTGTATTTTCTACAAGGTGTCATTTTATAGGGCATGTGGCCTCTTTCCTAGTTATGAATTCCGTGTCTCGGTTTAGGTCGATCCAAAGAGGTGGACACTCTCAAATAGGTTCCTCCCCTTAGTTTCAACCAATCCCTTTCCACCAATAAGGAACCAATCCCAGTAGATATAAGTGAAAAAATAACAGTTTACTAACAAGCAAAACAGCAACATGCAAAAAATAGCAGTGAATAATCACTAGATACTAAATTTCTGAATCTCACGAGCTCCATGGGAACAAAGAGACCCCCCAAACTGGTGGGGTACTGCCCGCTTCCAATCTGACAGCCCCCCACTGCCGACCGCCTGCAGGGGCAAAAGGAGAATGGTGTCAGAGCTTTTCCAAGGTGGCCCCGGCCAGGGGTGACCACGCACTCCAGGAAAAAGGGGAAAGGATGGCAGCAAACCGTCCAGGGAAGGCTGGAGCTTAGGAAGCTGTAGTGGCAGATGGGAAGTGCTGAGACGTGTTGGGTCAGCACTGCTGCCCGGTGCTTCCTCCTGCTGCTCGCTGGACTCTTACAGTATTGGTGCTGGTGCTTTCTGACCTGCTGGGGTGCTGGGGAAGGGACGGGGGGAGCTGGTCTCTGGACACTGGTGTGGGGTGGCCCAACGCCCAGGGACCTGCTCCAACTTCACTGCCGTAGAGTTTTCAAAGATCACTGGAAACACAGTTTCTGTTGCTAAATGCGGCCTTTCCAAGTAGCTACAGTTGCAAGCCCAGAAACCCGCCAGAATCAAACCCTTCTGAAGGGGAGTCTTCCCCTTCAGCAAAAAAGAAAGTCAGCTTGCGTTCCTTGACTTTTTAAAGGGACTGGCACCTCCGACTGCCCTCCAGTTCTGGTTCCAGCCCTGCTGCAGGTCTTAAATAGACAGTGACAATTTTATGGCAGATAGCTATGGAATACAGTAACAATTTGGGTTACCCAGGACATTACCATAGAGAGACTAAAGGATTGTGGTTTTGTGAATCCTTAAAACTAGGCTGTAGTCCTGTAGAGAAGAATCATGGATGGAGAGGGACCCTCTTTGGTCTCATATCTTAAGCAGCTAATCAATACCATTTGTGAAGTCCAAAATGTAACTTTATGTAGCCAAGGACCTTTAGCAATAAGAAAATGACTGAAGCAGTATTATTTTATCTTCATGATTTCTTCTAGCAGTGTGTTTCCTGTAGATCCTAAGGAAACTTACATTTTGGTGTATCTATTTGACTATTAAAAAGCCAGATGTTACTGTTGTGGGCACTTTAACTCTTGCAGTCTTATCACCTTGTTTAGCTGTCAGGCTTTTCCTCCAAGTAACAAGTGAGAGAACAAGGGGAAATTGCCTCAAGTTGCACCAGGGGCAATTTAGATTGGATATTTGCAAAAATTTCTTCACTGAAAGACTTGTCAAGCATTGAAACAGGCTTTCCAGTGCAGTGGTGGAGTCACCATCACTGGAAGGATTTGGAAGAAATGTTGATGCGGCACTTGGGGACACAGTGTAGTGGTGGGTTTGGCAGTAGTGGTTTAGTGTTTGGGCTTGATGATGTTAGAGTTCTTACCCAACCTTTCACCTGTTTCTGTGATTCTATGATTTAATACATCTACTAGATATTAAGAGAGAATCTTGTCTGTTGTGGGAGACGGAATGTTGTGGGAGCTCAAGGCCATTAACATTTCTGGTGGCCAAAGGTGCGCCATGTTTTCAAGAGACAGACATCTGCAGTCTAGCTCCCCAGACAGCTGCCCATGTTTGGGGCAGCCCTGGGATGTGCTTCAGAGACACAGGAGTTGCTGTGCTATAATCTAGTCCTCAGGTCTGTTAGAGATTTTCAGAGGTAAATGAGGGCAGTGGGTGTGGGTTTAGTATTTAATAAATTTAAGTTTTCCATACTAAGATTACGTCTTCTGCACTTTGTGGTAACTTGTGCTTTAAGTCTACAGTATACAAGTAATTAACTGTTAAATGCAGCACTTTATTTAAGGGAATATTTACAAGTATGCCAGCCAAGGCTAAATGTGTATGTCAAATTTCAAGACTCTAAAGCTAGTACTGAAGCAGACAATATCTCTGACTATGCCTAGTTTGAATATACAAACCCAATACTATTTGAAATAGATTGGATTTTTAGTTTTACACTGATCTTACATTTCTCTATAACTAAATGGATTGACATCTGTAGAAACACATAGAAATTATTAGAAAATTTGATTAATGTAGTCAGTTCTTTTTATCCAGATGCCAAGACTTTTTCTGGAGCTTTCCCAGAATACATGATTTTTCATGTTGTTCTCTAGTTCCACATAACACCCAATCTTTTAGATCCACAAGGTTTATAGTTATTGGACAGTTACGAAGATTGTATGCCAATATTCTGCACTTACTCTAGAAGACTGTTTTGTGCTACCTCTCTTAAAAATATGCAGCAGGTGTTGAAGCACATATTTGTGGCTCCTAGCCTTAGTTTCTAGCTGATTGTTGTAAGTTTTTAAAAAACTATATTTACCTGTGGAAGCTGTGGGGAAGTATAGAGGAGGTAGCAGCACTCCGTAACAAATAAGCAGCTGGTGTTTCCTGGGCCACAAATTGAGAACTGTGAAGTTATGCTATATTTTTTTAAATTAAATCTGTGTTTACAAACTTGTTTAATTTAGTTGCTAAAGTAATGTTAATTTCCTCTTATTTTTAGGTGAACTATGAAGCTATTAAAATACCCAAGTGGTCTTCTCTTTCAGAGATGCATCCAGTAGACTATTACTCATCATACACCAAGAATTGCACAGGAGAGTTTACAAAGGAAGAAGTGAGAAATATTAGAGCATTTTATTATGCTATGTGTGCAGAGACAGATGCCATGCTGGGTAGGTAATGTCTTATTACATAGTGTGTTTTCTAGTTCTGATTTTTTTAAAGAAAATGCAGATAGGGCTGATTTTTGGGGGGAAAAAAATAGAAAATAGAACAGCACAGTTCAGATCTGGGAGTAAGTGTGGAAATTGCTTAATCAGTCTATATGATAAATGATGGGATAGCCTTTTGGATGAATTGAGAGCACTCTGAAAAGTAATCACAGCCAGTGGCTCTGTAGAAAACCAGTAACTGCAGGAAAATATTGCATGACCCATTGCACTGGTTTAAAACCCAGTGGGAAAATTAACCCCATGCAAGCTCTCCTTCCTCCCCCATCCCCTTTTGACAGCACAGGAAATACTAGGAGAGATCACAAGCAGGAACAACAATTTTACTGAAACACTCAAAATAAACACAACAATATCAATAAAAGAGGACACAAAGGGAGAGTGCTCTACCCAAAAGAAGGATATTCACCAACAGAAAAGCAAAAACACTCCCCAGAGAGAGTTCCCAGTGTGGTTTTTCCAGACAAAGGCAAGATGGCCTTGTCATCCCCATCCTCTCCACACTGGACCATGAGGCTTAGGAAAACAAAAGCAATGAAGCAAACAAGTTTCTGCAGTTTAATATCCTTTCCCCAGACTGGAAACAATGGAAAAAAGGGACAAAACAAAGCCTGGAAAGCTAATTCATCCAAGTAAAAGGTCCACCTGCCAAAAGTGCTGGCCCTGACAGTGACAGCAGTGGTAGAAGCAGTAGCAGCAGTGGTGGCGGCAGCGGCTTGTCTCATCTTCCCGCTGCTCCAGCAATAGTTACAGCTTGTCAGGGTTTCAGAAACACTTACAGCTTCCCGTGGCTTCAGCAAATGTTAAGGGAGCAGTTCACACCTTTCCTCAACCGAGGTAAAATTGAGTGAACTTCACACCTTGACGTTTCCTGCTGAAAACCATGCCCCCTCCATGACATCAGTGGTATGTTGTTAAACAGTGCTGGAAACTCCACGCGTCCTTTCCTCTGTACCCAGGACACCCGTGTCCAAGAAGAATTAAATCTCTTTGTTTAAGTGCTAACTGAAATAATGGAAACATTTTTGTGAAGGGTAGAGACTGTAAAAGCAAGCTGGGAGAAAAGATACATTTTAGGGCATAAGTAGTTTTCCCCTTAGAGATGGATTTCAAATGTGTAGACTGGATAACAGCTGTTACACAGCAACTGACCAATAAGGTTACATTTGGAGTGTCTCTTAGCAGCATACAATTGGAAGTTTTAAAGACATAATTAATTGTACATTTGGAATTCTTCAGGGTTTGCAGGAAGGTCTACAAATAAAAAATTTACAATGCAAGTTGATTTTAATCTGTAGTATTTTATTTGTTAATTTGAGAAGTGATCATGGATGAATGAGAATTTGCTTGCATACTAATATGAAATTCGTGATTAAATAAGCTAATCATTTAGGCATGTTTGATTGGTAAAGTGATTTAAAAGACACGGAATCCCTCATTTTTGAATGAAAAGACATCAATGGAAGCCTAACAGCTTTAGGAGATGAAGGGATTACAAAGTAACTGCACTGGGGTTTTAATTTTGTAGCATGTTTTAACTAGTATGCTGAGGCATGAATCATCCTAGGTTTTAATATTTAAGATGCCTAAGTGCTTTGCTTAACTACCAACTTCATTGATCTTGGCCCTGTCTTTGTTGCACAAATGTACATACAGAAAGAGAGGAGTATATGTAGTATCTCCTTTGCACAAATGTATGTGCAAGAAGAGAGGAGTTTCCTCCTCTTAACTAGGAGGGTTCCTTGTAGTTTGCATGTTGCTTTGCAGGTACAGATCTTGGAAGAAGTATTTTGAATGTATCCTTTTCAGAATCTTCTTGTTGTTACAGGTGAGATTATTTCAGCTCTGCGAGATACTGGGCTTCTTGGAGAAACGATCATTATATTCACTGCAGATCATGGAGAACTTGCTATGGAACACCGTCAGTTCTATAAAATGAGCATGTATGAAGGAAGTTCCCATGTTCCTCTTCTAGTTATGGGACCAGGTGTAAGAGAACAGCAGCAAATACCAAATGTAGTATCTCTTGTGGATATATATCCTACTATGCTTGGTGAGTTGAGTAATTTCAGATGGCAATTTTTTTAACAGTTACCATTATTATTCTGCGTTTGTGTCATAGTCAGAATTATGTCACCACTTTAAGGAGGCACATATAGTAACATAGTATAGTAACACAACAGGAGATAATTTATCTGTGGAACATACGTATGGACTTAATAAAAAAGTAGAAAGTGGATGAAAAAATAAAGAAACCGATGATCTTCCTTATTACTATTACTGTTATGCACATAATTACACTGACTGATTATATATAGGATTATTTGTTCCCAAAAAAAGGGGATAAAACCCATTTTAGCTATGAATAATCGTTGCTAGTCTTCACACCCAGCAGTTTACTATAGAAATTACAGTGTAATTGCATCCAGAAATGAGATTAAACCTGAAAAGATGAGATGTTCATTAACTTAGGTTCATTAACTTCTTAAAGGAATGTCTTTTATAAAGGGTGATGTGGAAGAAGTGTGATGAAAGCTTTGTATAGGAACTGTACAATTGATCAGGGCAAGCATAAAAAGATATGATAGCAGATACCCATTCTTACCGTATGAGATATGAAAATACTCCATATGGGACAGAGAATCAAATAAAAAACTAAACTTAAATTACTTAGGTGGAAATCACTTTTAAGAGGGAATTTTTGAACAGTTATCTGTGATAAATCATGCAAGAGATGATTCTGATTGGAACTAAACATCAGGTGAAGTTATCCTTTAAGGCTTTATCTGTGACCTTTTAGGCTACCAATCAGAAAAATGTTCTTTTCAAACCAGTCTGGAAGGCTTGCTCTCTAAGAGGTGTCACATGTACACTGCAATTAGCTGGAGAACATGAGTAAATAAAACTGTACTTCTAGCAGTAAATGTCAGTGAAGAATCCACTTCTAATTTGTTTTAAGTTGATTTTCTAAAAACTAAGCATAAGTTATTTATCTGTCTGTGTGCTCTCAAAACTTTTGAATCAGTAATCCAGTTAAAAACAGGATATAAAGTCTGAGTGGTTCTCTCTTCCAAATTTTGATATCAAATTGTTATGTATGTATATATCTGTAGTAGACAGGGATCTTATATAAATTATGGTATCCTATGTAAAGAGTTAAAAATATCTCCTTTTATTTCTTTGTGCTCTTTCCCCTAGTGACATAATTGATCAGATGGTTTAACATCCTTCTGCCTTTTCCTCCTGGGTTTTTTTTTTGTTTGGTTTGTTTTGTTTTTTTTTCCACAGAACACTGTGTGCATAATCCATTTCTTCTGTTCTGGCAGTTCCCCTTCCCTGTACTCTGAATGTCAAAAAGGCATGTGTGATGAAAATGAAAACTTGAAGAGCCATCTCTATCATGTATTATGTCCTCAGTCTGCATGCTGCTGCTGACTAGTGAGGAAACAGATTTCAAGTCTATTTTTGTGACAAATTTAATCCCTTTGCTTTGTGTTGTCTCAGGGAAATAATCTCTCTTAAGATGCCATCCAAATGCTTTGCTCAAGACTGCCTCCTGCAGTAGCTTTGAGAATAAGTGCAAATGTTTTGATTCCAGCAGAATCTGTGTCATACAGATGTGCAGTTAGAAGTGCAATAGCTCTTGCATTTTGTGACAGGATGTAGCATAATTTTTCCTCCAGGCAACATTAGCTTTGTGGATCTGTGTGGAAGTACCTTTGGCTCTCTATTGGAAAAGCAGGAGCTGCTGAAGGTGGCTGGAACATTCTTTGCACATAGAGAACGCAGTTACTGCGAGTACTGGTTTAGGATGACAGAAGAGCCTATATCCCTTTCTCGTTTGTTGAAATGTAGTATGTATTTCTTCAAGTTTTTTGCCCATGCATGGCTGGGAGCTGCTTGCTGGGTTTACTACACACTACAGGCCTTCCTAGTACTTAGTGAGATGCTGACTGGACAGAGGACTTAAAGGAAGACCTGTGCTGATGAAGGAAAGAGTCATCTATGAGCAATTTATATGCACAGAGTATCACCACTCAACACAGAACACATTAAATACTACCACAGTGCTCTGTGAAATGGAAAGTTTTGAATTTTGATGTTCAGTGGGGGGATTAAAAATAGCGGTACTGTCATACATGGTTTTTAGGACATGCTTGGGATTCTCAGCTATGTTTTTCAGAATGTTTCTGACACATTTCTTTGCAACCCTTTTAACCTGATCTGTGGGTGCTAGAGAAACTTGAGGTATAAGCTGGTGCTAAAGGGGCGTATGGGTATTACAGCATCTTCTAGTGGCCATCTGGTAGGCTACGGAGTCATCCAGTTTTCCATACATGAACTATGTTGATACCACCTCTGGTATCATTCTATCTCTAGTCCTGCTGGAGAAGCAAGTGGCCCTACTCCTCAAGTGTCCCCACCAGTTACATGTGATTACCATAATGTCCACCTTGTATAAAGCATTTCATTATTTGCTAATGAAGAATGCTACAAACAAGCTTAGCACCATTATTGTTAAAGAAATAAATGTTTACAACATGTTGGATGTGGAGCTTTAAGGGTCTTTTCATGCTATGACATTCTCTTTCTCCTGCCTAATGTAGTCAGAACAAAAGAGAAATGTTTGCAACCATGATTAAGAAATAATCATTATTATAAGAAATATATCATCATTATAAGAAAAAATCAAAGGAGACTATTGTGATCCCTTTCCACAAACTTCTGTTGAAGGTTGAGTTATACATAGATGATACATTTGATCAATATGGTGGACAACTTGCCTTGGGAAGTTCCTTAAAGTATCTTTTATTATGTATTTTAGGATAATAATTAGGAGAGCACATTTTATTATCAAAATAAAACTTACATTCAGACACCGGTAGCATTTTTTTAGGCTTTTTTAATCAAGAAAGCTGCACCATTTTGGTTTTGTATGTCTTTCCTTAGATATAGCAAGAATCCCTGTCCCACAGAATCTCAGTGGGTATTCCCTTATACCGCTGCTACGTGCAAAGGCTGAGAGCAAAGCGTCGAGGCCCTCGTGGGCGCTGAGTGAGTTCCACGGGTGCAACGTGAACGCCTCCGTGTATATGCTGAGAACTGGAAAGTGGAAATACATCGTCTACTCGGATGGCTCTTCCGTACCGCCCCAGCTCTTTGGTATGCTACTTTTCCATCCTGACTGACTCATTAATTTACTTTATTGCAAATTGAATCTTAACGGACTTTTTGTTTCTTCCAGACCTTACTGCTGATCCTGATGAGCTTACAAATGTTGCCATAACATTCCCAGTAATTGTACATTCCTTGGACAAAATACTTCGCTCTATAGTAAACTATCCAAAGGTTTCTTCTTCTGTTCAGGAGTATAACAAACAACAGTTTATCAGTTGGAAACAAAGTTTGGGTCACAATTACTCAAGTGTTATTGCGAACCTTAGGTGGCATCAAGACTGGTTAAAGGACCAAAAAAAGTATGAGAATGCAATTGACAAGTGGCTTGGTAAGTAGATACAGACAACCTGGATTTAATATGAATGAGGATATAAAAACATTATGCATTTGTAATATTATGCTGTATATCAAGTGTTAGAATTATTTTCTTATATAACCTATTGAAAGTAAAAATCCCTGAACAATTACTGCTTAGTGTCAGAAAGCCAAGAGCATTTTATATAACTAGCCAGCAGAACAAAACTAGAGTTTTAAATGTTATTGTTCTGTAACACATAAGTATACATAGAAAGGGTAGTATGCAAATACTAATTTTGTGTATGAAATATATAGCTGATTGCAAAAGCACAGAGTATTAAGCATTCAAACTCAATAAGAATTTCCATTTATAAGGACAGACTGAAGCAAGGATTATAAAATTTAGTGAAGTAAGCTACCAGTTACAGTGAAGTTTGCTCTATGTATTATAAGACTAGATCAAATACACATTCATCCACTTTAGAGAAGCTATGGCAGTTAAAATATAATCAAAAAGCTGGTAACTGGTACAGGTTTGAACATAGATGTGGTGTATGCAAGTACTTAACTATGTCAGCATTCCTGGTATGTGATTGACTACCCGTATTTTCAAGATCTGCCTGCTAATCTCTTGCGTTTGGATGTGGTACTGACCACTCCCTGCTGTTTAAACGCTGTTTATGCTGTTTAAAATGTCATAATATGCATAGGCTCCTAATTGAACATGTGTACAAGTGAAGAGGAATCTGATCTCTGGTCATCATCAGAAATGAATAAAAAACCCAACAAAACAAAACCTATGAGCAGAGCAGTTCTCTGAAAAGTGATAGTGTGATTTGTGTAACATAAAATAAAAACTGCTTGAATGCAGTTAGATTCTGCAAGTAAATGCTTTAATGCGCATTAATGAGTGGAGAACTGAAACCTAAAATGTACACAGAGGAGACACAATTGAAACTTGCAGGAACAGTTAACATAAAAGTATTATTTCCCATTTTTCCAGTGATCTGACAAAAAAAAATTAGTTTTGGAAGAAGGTAAGATTTAGGGAGTAACTCTTCCACTTAAGGGAATATGTAATTACAGCAGCACTTAGGTTTGCTTATTCTTGGTCACCATCATTGCTGCTGTAGTACCAGTTCAGAATGACACTATACTTCATATGTAAAATATTTTCTGGAATCTGTTATTGAATGCTCAATAATAGCAGTAAGCCAGTAACGATAAACATAAAAATAAGACATATTTTCTGACAGCTATGCACTCATTTCATAAGCAACATACCACGTGGAATTAAAAAACCTTCAAACCCTGTAGCACATGCCATTATAATTCTTATTAAAATGAGTTCAGGTACAGTTAAAATTACTTAAAATAAATGGGCTGCATAATTAGAGAAAGTATTTATAGCCATACGAAGTTTGTTCAAGAGAAAAAAAGAATAAAGTCATTTCATCACTTTCCAGAGGTCTGGACAGAATGCAGTGCATTGTCCAAAATTGAATAAAATAAAATTATGGTGAACTGGATGTGTTTTATGTGTGCTTTTTTTTTTAATGACTGAATGTTTAAAATGTAGAGAAGATTGTATTTTGTCATTTCTGTGAACAGTGCTTTCTTTGAAGAGATGAGCTTTTAAGACTTAGTAATGTTAGGTTTACAGAAGTGCCATTCGTGATACTCTCTGAAATGGAAGAACAAATAGGGAAAAAACCTTACAACCACATCTCGTGCCACAGACTGTCCAGAGAAGCCCATTGCATGAGGGCAGGCTTCTTGACAATTCAGGAAACCCCAGGGATGTGCCAGCTCACAGAGCAGAGGTTCTTGTTGTTTAGGACACCATCATTCTTCTGCTGGGTCACATGGAGAGAAATTATTAAAACAGAAGGCTGCACTTGCTAGTGTGGTATTTAGAAAATTTTAGTATCTGTTACTCTAGAGGAATAATTAGAAAGATTTGTGTTTTCCAGGGGACTAAACTTTATAAGCGTTGGTGACAATGGGAGTTAATATAAAAGCCGGTACAAAACTGAAGATGCTGACTTTATGTAATGATCATCTTCTGTAATGCCTGAGAATTTAATTGTGCTTTCTTTTTCATGCCTGAGAGTTACAAAGTCTGTACTATCTTCTTTTCTTTTTTAGTTTGCTCTGATGTTAGAAATAACGTGCTTTTCCATAGTGCATAGATTTGTCAGTGAAAGAAGTAAGGATTCAGTGCAATGAAATAAGATATGTATTTGGACTTCTTTTTTGTTACTTGTGAAGAGATACTTAAATGACAAAATTAGTTTTTTGCACCAGAAAAAAAGAACTGGAAAATGTTGATGATAGGTAACAAGGACTAGAAAAGATTAAAAACATAATTTGATGCCTTTATTTCAGGAAAGAGTATGAGGAACGTAGCTTAAGAGAAGGCATAAAATAATTCAGAAAATAATTCAGAAAAGCAGAATTTCCTTTGCGTGCTATTGTGTTCTCTGTAATTTTTTTTACTGCCTTCCTTGGTTCTACCAGTATTCCATGAAGTTTCTTTAGAAGCATGACTAGGATTTTTTCCTTGTGCTTTTATTTTCTTGGTCTCCTTGTAGACTCTTAGCAGGGATTTCTAGTTGTAAACACTGTAAAGGGGTACAAGTCCCTAAATTTGTGTCTCCTTGAGGACTATTTTCAAACTTAACGCTTTCAAAAATACCAAATGTGATTTTCTTTTACAGGAGATGTTAATGCTCCTCTGGGCATCCATTATAGGTGTTGGTATTTGACTGGCTGGATTGGGATGGATAGACACCCTTCCCCAAAAAATCTAATTTAAAGCCCTCCTCAGGAGACTGTCATATCCCCAACCAAAGATGCTTTTTCCCTGCTTTGTCAGATGGACCCCGTGGCCCCCAGGAAACCAGGCATGGCAAAAGCGCTGCGTAACCAAAGTCGTGACTATGGCAGTATTGTTCTAATAATTTCTTGACCTGCCAGGTTCATCTGGCCATTTCATAATAATGTAATTTCATAACCTGAGAGCTCGTAAAGAAAATGCAGATTATTGCATCTATCACTCTGGTTTCAGACTAGTCAGAAATAGCCTTTGAATTTTGAAAAGCCTTTGAAGCCTTTGAAAGGCGAGGAAGTATGTCAAAGCACATCCTCACAGTTGTGTTGTGAGCCATTAGTAACAAAAATAAAGCATATTGTTAATTTAAACAAGTTTAGGAAACCAGGATAGCAGTATCGCCTTTCAAACTGATTTTTCGTTTTTCCTTCCCTCTTCTGATTATTTTAGATTTTAAAGTGAAAGATAACATGTATCTTCCTGAAGTACCTTGCCGTCAAATGTTGCTTTACAACTTTTGATAAATGTATATACTTGTTTCACCTTTTGTGAAGTCACATTACTTCTAATTCCTCTCTCTTACTGAAGGTGCAATCACTAGGTTAAAATTAAAATTGGAAGCAGTAAACCTCTCCATAAAACATCATTAATCTTACAGATGGAACTATCCTGAGGTCTTTAGGCATAGCTAATATTGAAACGCTAAATCTATATACATTACCTTATTTTTTTAGAGCAGCTCCTTACTGGAAACCTAGAGAAACTCTGAGAGTAAATGAAATTTAATGAATAACAGCATTTTTAAGATGGTTAAAGAATTTATTCTTCACAACAAACATTCATATTTTCTTTAGAATTATAAACTTTTATTTCTGTAATAATAATAAAAATTACAAGAAAAGTGCTAAATATCCCCTTTGCCATTGTCTGAACATCCTGAGCCATTTACAATATAAACACCACCTGCTTGTGGTGTGGGATGGGTGTGTGTGTGTGCCGTGCTTATAGACAATACTGCCCTTCATTGTAAACCAAGAAATTCAAATGTAAAATGCAAGATTTTTTGACAAACACTGCAGTAAAGATTAATTGGAGGCTGATATATAAAATATTTTTGTTCTATTTCATAGAAACTGTGAATAAAATATAATTATGAGAAGTAGTCAACAATCATAAGTCTTAAAATATCATGTCATAGATACATGAAATCACAGGAAAGTACACTGTAACGCATATAAACTGGAATGTTTGCTTCAGGAAACACCAGGTGATTATGAAGAAAATCTAAGTAAACTCCTCCAAATTGCCTATTCTATTGCGAATTGCTGAGTAACTAATCACAAAGTAGTAAACTACTGGCACCCTCTTCCAGTGGCATTCATCAAGTAGATACACCCATTTGCTTATCACATTTCTAGTAGTGATTGGCAAGGTTCTCCATAAAGGTTTGAAGAAAAGTTTGTGTTAGTTACACAAATACATTTTGGGAAAGGATTTGTTCTCCACACAAATGCATAGAAACTTAATATCTTAACCAGACCATATCTGGAATGCTACTTAAAAGCCTAGAAAACATTTATTTAGAAAAAAAGTTTCTAGAAATTATTCTGCTCTCACAATAACAGATAGCAACAAATTTGGAGCTCAGAATGCTATCAAGTAACTAAACATATTAACTAAATAGCTATAATTTCATAGGAACAACAGTAGAGTAGGACTAATTTACTACTAGTAAATTAGCAAAAAGTTATCTAAATGAATAACTTTCATCGTCATATTCTAGCTCATCTTCCTCATCATCCTCCAAAAGTCCGTATTTAAATTTGTGATAAATTGTGCCATCCTTGCCCATGTATACAATGTCATCTTCGTCATCATCATCTTCATAATCTCTATCTCTGTATTCAATCACTTGATCCTCCTGGTAACTGGGATTCTTGTGATAGTTGCTCACAGAGGAAGAAAAGGTTTTGGAGTGATTTGTCAGCTTCTCATACTGTCCTTTACTGACAGGCTGGGTTTTGGTTTGTGCCTTTCTCCAGATGAATACAATGGCTCCGATGACAAGCAGAAGCAAGATGCAAGTGATAACAAAAAAAACAGTTTTGCTCTTTTGCTCGGGGGGTAGAGTTTTCTGTAATACACAGTCATCTACAAAAGCAATTAAAAACAAAAGAACAAAAAAATAGATGAAATGAGCTTGTATGTGTGTGTGTGTGTGTCTTAAAAAGTCCAGTACAGTGTTTAGAACTATTTATATTTTTAATAGCAGTCAACGAAATACCTAACTTTTCTGGTACCACAGTGCAGTTTTTGTTGTTCTTATGCTGTAAGGATGTCAATAAGGTTGTTGGGATATCTATTCTTCATTATTTGATTTAAAATAATGAGAAAGAAGCAGAAAAGCTTCTTAGTAGGCGCACGAATGGGATGATTCAGATGTCTCTTCACTTAAATAAGCTAATTCATAAACCAGTCAGTTTATGAAATGCTGGGCCATTTAACATAATAGCTGTGAGTGCAATAAGTTGCCATCTCCAGCACCAGACGTAATGGTTATTACTTGAATAAAATCTTTCCTATTTTTGATGCAGAAGTAGAAGTACACATTTTGTGTTTACCAATAACACACTTCCTCTCTAGTCCACTTTTGAGGCAGCATAATGTCAGCATAATCAACCATAAAACACTTCAGCACTATTCATGGTCTTCAGCATGGTCCTACCTTGTGTTTCACTGCAGTCACAGCACTCTGGGGTTTCTGCTGGGTCAGTGCTGCTGCAGCAGGGCAGGCAGCGGCTTTCCTCCAGGAACAGCTGCATGCTGGCTGGACAGACTGTGCAGTTGCGAGGACCAGGTCCCTTGCACTCGGTGCATGAGCTGTCACATCTCTCACACTTGGGTTTGTCCTCCTTCAAACACAGAGCACAAGCAATGCACCTCTAATTTTGTGTGATTTGGACCTGACCTGGCAGTTCTATCCTGTCATTCACCATCAGGGTTGTCATCTCTGGGCACCATGAGACTCAATGTGAAAATACAGTAGTGAATTCAAAATTTCCTATTTTCTGATTTCTCAGTGATCTACTTGTAGGAAGAGGGTATAAAGTGTTATAAGAGCTTAGAGATCTCACCTAGCTAGGCAGGAAGTTAAAATTTACTCAAGCTTTTTGGGCCAGAAAAGTAACTGATATGGAAGAAGCAACATGAAATATTCTAGGAAAAAGCTGCGAGTATGAATTTTCTTTCTACCCAGGGAAGAAGCAGAAGTAAGGAATAAAGGTGATTGGAAATTTTTTAGGAAAACAGATTTCTGTTAGATTGTGTTGCTTCTTTTTCTACAGAAACAGTTTAGGTTCAAATACTCTTCTTGAGGTCCAGACTTCTGGGAACCTCTGTGTACAAAGACTACCAGAGATCGCTGTGATCACACCTGCCTTGCAGAATGCTCTGAAGTGAGGTGTTTCAGTGTTTCCAGTGTTCACAGTTCCTGGCCATGGCATATGTTCACTGTGAAGATCTGGAAACTCCAATACACCAAACTTGCTGTTAGGATTGCAAGGCTGTTTATCCTGGATGGAAGAACCTGTGCAAGATTGGAGGATCATAGCTGTTCATAACTTCTTAGAGTCAAAGCTTTTGCAAAGACCTGCAGACCTCTTGTGGTCTCCAGGCTATTTTCTCAGATTCCGTGCTTTGAAGTAGGACTGTCAAGGAGATATTCCAGGACAGACACTCTAGGGTTTGTAGCTCAGGCTGGCATGCCTTGCTGCTATATTATTGAATAAACATCTTTAGAAGACAAGTGGTGTGGAAATCTGGAAGGTAGAGTGTCCAGACTTACGGCACAGACCCAAACCTAATTGTGGTCCTGCTCTACTAAATACAAGCTCTGTTAACTTCACCCTGGCCTTCTACTAGAGCTTTCTGCCAGCAAAGCTGTCAATCAAAAGTGCAGAAGGATTTCTTACAGAAAAGGCATCAGAAATGCAAGAGGAAACCTCAGTTATACTGGAAAAAAAACCCGCTATATCATTAATAGAACTGATTTGTCCACGTAGTTTTGATAACTTCGTTACTATAGAGAAACCCCAGAAAGAGAAACAAGGCTTCCCCTGCCAAAAGCACAAAAAAGTTAGCATACTTAAAGATAGGTACCATTAGAAACTCAGAGAAGAGCGAAGTGTTGTTTGTATTGTGTACAAAGAGCCTACAAATAGGTACCTTTTGTCCTGGTGTCTCCTGGACTTTGTATTCACCTACAAAACAGTCTGAGTTGCACATTCCATCTAATAAACTGTAGCTCCATACACAAGATGTGCAGCTGAATGCTCCCTCCCCTAAAAGGGCAAATAAAATGGCAATATTACAACAGGAAACATCAGCTAACTTCTTTTAAAAATTATACTGTCCACTGCTATGAGACAAAAGGATGTTTGTCAGTGGCAACAATCATTAGTGAGGAGTTCAACATGCAGAGTTTGGCATTAGAAAAAGCTTGTGCCTACTCTTGCAGCTTTATGTGCAAACAAAATTTATTTCTTATGTGTTTTGATATTCATGAAAAGTTGATTTCAGAGTCAGTTATCAAGGGAACCTCTGACATATTCAGGAAAATAAATTAGGTCAGAGCACTGAAGTAAAATTGTGGAAAATACTGCCAAATGCTGTCCTTCACAAAATCCATACTTACTTGCCCTGTTAACTAACTGTTTTCAAACAACAATGGATTTAGAGATCTAGTGTTTGAATAGAAAATTATTTAGTTAAATAAATTATTAATTAAATAAATTATTTAGTCAGATAAGAAAAAACATTATTCACTAGGTGCAGCCAGAGCATCATATGCACCTTGTGTGTCAGAGACTCTTTTTAAAGACAGATGCTGCATGTAGTATTTCTGTGAAACACTGAGTTGATGGGTTTGTCTTAAGTGTCAAGATACACCTGTCCATTTCCCTGCATCTAGACATTTTCTGCAGTTGTCTGACAGGTAGGAAATGAAAATGCAAGTAGCTGACATTAGCAGAAGTTAAACTGCTGAAGTTAGTAACTTTCTATAATAAAGAGAACTTCCTGCATTACTGTGCAATGCATGGTTTTCCTTACTGCTCTTGACAAAGAGACACCATACTCTTTGCTGATATATCAGTAATGCAGCTGCATTTCAGACTGGCTTGTGTTTCATAATTCTGTCTCTGTAATGATGATAAAAATTCTGTCCCATAGTATTTATGCCAAATAATGTGAAAAACAGAGGATGTGGTCTGTAAATTAAAATGTCTACCTTTTTTTGTCCCAAATCCAAGCAGAAATATTTCTGCTACATTTTATAATGTTGTTATACAATTACATTGTAAAAGTTCTTGGATATGGCTTCACTCTAAGTGTAATTTCCACATATATTTTTATGTTGAAATTAGCCGTCTGTGCTATCCAGGATATACACTATCCAAAACAGTTTGTGTGTTACAATGGTCTTTGAAGCTGCAGTGTGGAACCCATTGGCTATAATCTCGTGTTGTTCAGGTAAAAAAGGGCACCAAGTGGGTCCAAGAGGATTAATGCTTTTTGTTTCAGAACTAGTTCAATTAGGAAAACTAAGAAACCGAAAACATGAGTCTCGCACAGCAAAATAGACGGTCTCTGAAAGTTAACTTTGAAGAATACATAACTATATTAAAAGCAAGAAACATCACTACGCTTTTGATTTCTGTTTCCCTTTCAACCTAAAAATCTGCTTTATCATCTTTACTCTTCCCATTGTAGACTGTAAAGATGTGTAGTTGGAATTAAGTTCCTTGGCTTTCACAGAGTAGCAGACAATATGACAGCTCAAGGAGTGAGGTATTTTTCAGTCTTTGTTAATATTTGTGTGAAAAATGAGGTCCAGCTCTGTAAGCAAGTGAGCCCATTTTTTTATGAAGCTGATGAGCATTTTTGTGAGAGGCCTGGTTGATGGAAAATTCATTACTGTTGTCCATTTTTTTCCTCTCACTGACTTGGCAACATGTGACTCTGTCCCAGCCCGCCCTGTTAAGTGGCTGTCTTTCTGTTTGTGCTCTGTGCTGGAATCAGTTCTGGAGAAAGCTTGACAGGAATTCATATACTTGCTTTCACCTCAACTATCAATGCAGCAGAAATAAATCAATTGAGCAGTGAGTGCAACAAGTCACCAAGAGCCAGGAAAAGCCCAGCAGCCCCTGGGAGAGGCCTGCATCACCCACTCTGGCTAAAGCCATGGACAGACTGGTAGCACTGTATGTGGTTTGTATCTTTGTGATGTGTTCCCAAATCTTGGAGCTGAGTTTCCTGGTGTTTTGATGACCCCTTCTTTGCTCAAAGCAGAACATACGCTTTTACCTTCACAAGTTAAACAGGAAGGGTGGCATCTCTCACAGACATTGTTGTCCTTGTTTTCGTAGTAGTACTGAGGACAAGAGCTAACACATTCTTTTGTGGAGTGCAGCAGGTAGAAATATATATTACAGGAAAGACAGTCCGTGGGTCGAGGCCCCATACACTCCTTACAGCTCTTGTGGCATCTCTCACATAATCCAGTGGAATTTTGTGCGAAATACCTGAAATATATCAGTAATACATAGCTTTTCATAAAGGCCAGCAGTGACAGGAAAACCAACACTTGTTTAATCCTTAGCTTTTTACCGTGATTGCATCAATTTATAAAAATATTACTAAAATGAACAAAGATATTTGTACTCTCGGTGAAAATAGAATTAATTTTCTGTAATTCCCCTTGACCATTGGAATTAAGATACAGAGCATGACTCTGTACAGAGTTGACAGCAAATATTTCTAAAATCTGAGTTGAATTGAGATATAAAGTGTTTAAGTAGGGAGGGTTCAAAAAAGCTCGACTTGGTTTTGACTGTGTTCTCCTATATTGTATGATTTTGCTGAGATACGGTCATTAGAGTTTTCCAGTTTAATGGGATGAACAGCCAATATGATCAATTGAACTCTAGTTTTAAATTAAATGGACCTGAAAGAGAAATCATAGGTTTACTTTCTAAATTTGAATTTCCCAAAAGAACACTGAATTAACATTTTGAACTTAAATGGATTAATTAGCAAAGTTTGTTCCTTGAATTAGGAGTGCTCAGTTCAAAGTTGTTTTAATGGTTGTTTTTGTTATCATAAGCATTAACTCAATGCAAAAAAAATTATAACCTTATCCAAACTTCACATTAAGTGGAGGCCACAGTGGTGCTTGGAGGCTCTTCTGCCTGTGTTCAGGCTGAATGACATATAATTTAGTATACTTGTTCTGGTTCACATTGCTCTGTATAGAGATAGCCAAGAGCATCCTCTGAGTGTAAGCATTTCCATACCACATCTAAGTAGTTCCCATTTGGGCACCAATTTTAGAGTTTTCTACTGTGAAGGGAGGTTTTCCACCGCTTGCATACTGTGAAAATACAAGAAATTTTCTCCTGAAAACAAAACTCAGTTCTATTTTACACTGATGTAGAATGCTGCAGAGTGATCTAGTTTCTCAAAGCCCTCTCTGTGATGCAGCTCTTAGCAAAAGGTCTTGGGCCTTACCCTTCTGGACACTGGGTTACACATCCTTTCCCTTGTCTGTACCAGCCCGGTTTGCAGGAAAGGCACTGCGAGCTGTGTTTTCCAGTGCACGTGTCACAGGTGCTGTGGCATGCAGAGCATCGCCCCTCCGTGCTGTCAGCGTAATACCCATCTGGGCATCTTCCAACACAGGTTCTGTCTGCACAGACAACAACGCAAAGTAACCCATCGTGTTCAGTATTTGCTACTATAAAACATCTCCTACAGCTGTACTAGAGCAAACTATCAGCAGGAGGTGCTGAGAGATAATGTATCTGAACAAGAACACTGAATGCTGGGGTATAGTAATTATTTTTTGATTCTTGTCAATTCATTACTCCTCATTTTTGTGCATATTAGCAAGCTCTTCAGTACAGGCAAGTTTTTATCTTTGTGAAATACAAAGAAGCATAATAATGAACAGCAGATGTAATTTCTTTTAGAATAATCAAAAGTTGTAAGGCAACTTTCTATCCGCATTGCTATTTTCCCTATATCTCACTCTAAGCATCAATCTCATTTCATTCTGTGTAGATGATGAATCTGATGGTAAATTTGAGATTTAATGACATTTGTGTACTGGTCTTTACCCTTGTCTGTGGCTTCTACTTTATGTTATGGAATTAAAAGTCTTTAATGCTGCAAAACCAGGTAAGTCCCTATTTTTTTCAGTGAAATTTCAGTCATTGTAGTAGGATTCCTGAACGAGAAGTTAGTAGTGTTGTAATTAGTTGCAAGTGCATAAAGCTAATTAAGTAGTAATTATTCATTAGTTGCTTGTACTTATTACATAGTTTGTCTTGAGAGTTTTGCTGCTTGGGTTGCAATTGGTCAAAGGAAGGTACTTCCAGGTTCGGTATTTTTGTATTTTTATCTCAGTTTCAGTATGCTTATCTACATATGTCCATCAATTTTACCAGTTGTAATGGTGCAAACAGCTGAGTGTGTTGATAGGAAAGGTAAGTCTGATGCAAGGCCTCAGAAATACAGGAATGTAAAATCTGCATTAGAATTAGACTCAAAAAGCTTAGGTTCACTTTTAATTTACACTTTTTTTAAGGTTTTTCCTGCATGAAGGATTATTTAATGTTTTTTCTCCCAATGAATTTCTAAAGTTTTTGTTTGCTTTTAGAAGAATATGCAGCGAAGAAATGTTTTGGATTGGGGATTTCATAATTTTTTCCTATTTGTTTCTGAGGTGGTACAGTCTCAAACCTACTCTTTGCTCCAAAGTCAGAAAAGTAATTTTGCACTTTAGGCACCCACTAGATGCTGACATAGTGATCCCTTTCAACAGATGTTTGAGTATTCCTTTGCCCATCAGATCACTGCAGGTATTAAATAAGCCAACATGAAAATGTGTACCTTTTATGTGTACCTTAACAGCAACAACAACAAAGCTAATGGTAGCCCTCTTTTAAAGTCTTTGTAGGAAACAATACGAAGCATACATACCAAGTAAGTTAAACATATCAGTTTTGTTTAGTCATGGTGTTTGTTACTATTTAGAAGTCCTGCATTAGCCCCAGTGAGTGGCAAGCCCTGCCTCACAAACGGTTTCCACATAGCCCGCTGAACAAATAACTACTAAACTAACAAATAACTAACTAAACTAACTACTAAATAACAAATTTAACTACTTGTCATGTCCTCTTTATGGTATTTAGATTGGTTAATAGAGCCCAAATGCTTTACAAATGTGATGAAGACTTGTCTATTCCATGCTTTCAGTGTAGAATGAAATCTAGAGGCAGGAGAGAGACACTTACTGAGAAGATAGTGGTTGTTTACACAGCTAAGACACTGGTGTTCCGTGGGTCCTGAGCAGTGGAAGCATTTATTGTGGCAAGGTTTGCAGGTCTGAATTTCCTCAATGTAGTACTGAGTGGGAGAGCAGGATCCAGGTAACATACAGTGCCCATCATGGTTCAGTATCAGTCCATTTCTGCAAGTTAGGCAGGTAGTGGAAGAAGAACAAGTCTGGCATGTCCTGTTGCATGCTGAAAAGGAAACAGCAGGAAAACAGTAGGAATTTCACCATTTCTTGCTTTCTCTCAGAGTATTATTACAGCTTTTATTTTTGAAGGAGCAAATGTAATCTCAGGATGGAAGCCTGAGGGAAATAATTCTCAATCTTATGCAAGTAGCTCCTTAGGTTTTCTTTTGCATCAACACTGTTTTTGCAAAAGTGAGCAGTCTCCAGCAATTCTCAGCAATTCTGCAGCCATTCGCAAGCATTTTACCAGAATGGTTGCCTGTAATAATAAACATATGTATCCTTGCTACCTCCCTCTCTGCTTTCTTCAATTTTTGCTGTTCTACAATAAGCCCGATTATTTTTCTGCATTAGCTATCCTCTTGGACTCCAAGACATTGATATCGACATTAGCTGTCAAACGCACGCCCTTAGGGGGCGACCTTTAAACAGACCCGCTTGTATCTCAACACTCTTCTGGGGAAAACAACAGCTGCCAACCTTGGCAATCTTCGGTGGCTTCTTCATAGTAACTCCCTTCAGGGCACTTTTCAAAACACATGCCATTGTAAAGGACAAACAAGCTGAAAGTGCATGCTGTGCAGTCATCAGAATCCGGCCCGTTGCAATCCTGGCAGTCGGCATGGCAGGGAAAGCAGTGCTTGTCTTCAGGGTAGAAGTGTGAAGGGCATTCCTGCACACACTTCCCCTCGTGCAGGAAAAACTTGTCCATACACTCTACAGGGGACAGCAGAACACAAGTAAGCAAACGGGCAGCAAATTCTGACCTAAGCATGAGAGCAGGTAAGTCCTAGGAGATATTAAATTCTGGATTGCCTTTCATTACAGAATTCATCAGAAGACCTTGAAAAGGCAGAACTTCCTTTTTCAGATCTTTGCTCTCCAAAACACCTATATTGGCCCAACCCTCAAGTGGTATCTTCTGTGTTACAGCAAGGAACTCTGAAAAAAAGTCACTTGCTCAGCTTTGGTGATATTAACCAAGCCATTTGACACTGATATATAGATGGCCTTTTTCTGACATTTTTCCGCATTATGAACTTCCTGCGAAATCAGGATTGTACATATCTGAAGTTTTGTTTAGTTTATTATTAAAGTATGACTTTAGCTAGAATATATTGACCTAAATGTTTGTCTTTGCCTAGAGCTGTGAATAAGTTGCTATTTTGAGTATTAGGTTTATTTTGTTTGTTTATGGTTTGACTGGTTAGTTGATTGGTTTTTTATTTCAGCCATGTTTATGTTTCCAGAATGGCTCACTCAATATTAACCGTACTGGAAATTTTGAGGGGCGTGTTGGGGGGGGTATTCAGCCTCACCAGGATACCGAAGGCTTTCCTAACATGTTTCATTACAGGGATTTCTTTCTCTACCAGGAGTGGTCATTTGCAAAAATGGTAAAGAGGTGTGAAGTTAAACTAAGCTAGGAAAGAAACATTCTGTATTTCACATTGGTGCAAAGATCCAAGTTTTTAGGGTTGGATACACTAGATCAGAAATGAAATCAAACCAGCAGGAATCTCTGAAGAACCACAGGACCAGGCAAAGAAATGTGAAATCGTTATGGTTTAGTAATTTCGTCTCATCATAATCTATTTTAGAGATTAACAATGATATGCACATCACTTTTTTTTTTTTTCACATTACTGATTTTCTGTCAGTCTCTCTCCAGACAGATCCAGGTGGATTTTAGTCTACACAAGAGCAGTTCTTTGCAATACCTTTGCATATTTCATCGTGAATACATTCTTGACACATTTCAGGGCAATGTTTGCAGATTCCTTCAGATGCAAAATGCTTCTCTGAACAAGTAGATTTACATTCCCAGTGCTCCAGAAGCAAAGGACTTTTACAGGACAGGCATTGGGTTGCACTTCCCATGCATGTCTTACAGGATCCACTGCATTCCTTGCAAGTCTCAGAATCATTAAAATATCCCCTATGGAATGAAAAAAACACAAAGCAAACTGCTGGTCACTCCAGACTATGAGAATTACAACTCTAAATGAGACTGTCCCAGCACACACACTTCACTAGATCAAACATGTTTCTCACACAATTTTTTGCCCATCTTCCACTTAATATCCCTGGTGTCTGAAAGCAGAAAATGTGCATGGTTAGTGCTTATATGAAATGCTTTCCTTTTTTCTTGTACCTGGTGTCTAAGTTATATTGAACTTTCATGTTTTTATTTCTCCTGTACCTAAGATAGAAAGATGTATAACTTTTGGGAACACATGCAATCTCTAGTCTTGTGCAGCTGACCTGCAACACTGATATCAAGGAAAGAAAGAAGAGTGTAACCTTAGTGGCTCTAGAGAGGCGAAAGAGAAGAGAAGACTGTGTAAATGTGAAGGCTAGGAAGAATGAGGGCAGCGATTGAAGAAGAACCAGAAAAAGCAGGATATTTATATAATACCTTGCTTTATTGAGAGCAAACTGGAGATGGCAAGGAAGGAGTACATTTTGCTGGTATCTGTGGTGTGAGAGCAAATGTAGACAGCCACATCTGGGAGTACTAATCATAAATACAGAAAAACCTGCTCCTCTGCTTCAGGTGAAGATGCATGAAAGAGATGCTGAATTCAATCAGTCTACACTTGCAAAACCAAATTGTTACAAGGTTAAAGGATGGGTAAGTCAACATTTTGAGATGATTGCTAATCCACAGAGCCATTGATGAAAATTAAAGAAGAAGTTGAGATAGAAAGTACTCCCAGAATATGCACTTTACATTAACAAACTTCTTATTCCATGAAGAGGGGTGCTTCTCCTTCCCTTCTTGGTCATGATCTTTCCGAAGAAAGTCTGGGGAAATGCATTAGGAGCAAGGTTAGAGAAAAGGTAGGGGAAGCCGTGCCTGCCACCTATTCTCATCTTTTGTTGTCCTCCAACTTTTAACAAGGTCCTGCAACTACTTCTCACAGTCCAGCCATCTTTTCTTGTTCCAATGTTGAGTACTCGGTTAGCCCAGTCTTCCTCTGTCAGAGATTAATCATGCAGTAAATCAAACCTTTTAATCACTTTTTCTCCCTTACAACATGTCCCAAACCCCAAACCAACACACTTAATAAAGAGTCTCATTTTTTGCTCCAGTGGAGAGCAGTTGAGTCTTAAGAACTTTACCTCAGAGTCTGAAAGTGGAGTTCAAACCTTGTGAATTTTGCTCAATGATGGGAAGCCATTATTTACAGTCTAGAACTTGGGGAAAAAAAGGGCCATAATAACACCTGAAATGACTAGTGCTATATAAAAAGTTTTAATTTTTTTTACTGACTCTGAGTGGGATTGCTGGGAAATGAGTACTGACAAGAGATATATTAATGTCAAAACACAATTAATGGTTGTGTGCCTCAGTTTCTAATATTAAAAGTTGTTTCTGGACCAGAGTAGGCTTTAGTGTGATTACCTTGCACTTATTGTGACATTTGCTGAAGAAAACCTGTTCCACTAGCCCTCACTGACTTATTTGACAAAATTACCAAGAAGGCAGTGGCAGAGAGATTGCAAGAAATGCAGGAGTTGCACGTTTTTCTCAAGAAAACAGATTAATTAAGCAAGGCTGTTTTTCTGCATAGCACTGGTTTTATGTATATATAGACAAGATGAATGCTGAAGACAAAAGCACAGAAAAGAGAGAACCTGATCTACTCATGGGCCTGATCTAATTGCAGTCAAATGGGAATATTTTTTAATTCCACTTATAAAAATATATATAAAAATAAATATGAGCCAAAGAGAAAAACAGACATTAGGCACTGTATTTACATATCAGGACTCTAATACATTCACTGTCTGAGTTCATACCAATGCTTTGTACTACTTGGAGGAAGGAGCAAGTCTGGAGAATGTCTAGTACCTTTATTATCATTCGCCATGAAGTACCATGTTCCTCCTACTAAAGTCATTGAGAGCTGTTCCATCTTTCATAGGATGTAATGTCTTACCTTCACTTTTGATTTTTTTACTTTTTCTCTAACCAAGAGAAAATACTGTTTATTCAGGCCATCTGAAAACTACATTCACCTTAGTTTCTGGTAGCTGAGGTTAAGTTAAGGTTTTCCTTGAAAGTTTGATAATAGTTCTGGATTTTAAAGAGAAAGAGCACAGAGAAAAAAATATGAGTGATATAAGAGGGGTTACTTACTCAGGGCACTCCTCTAAACATCTGCCTTTGTGGAGGAAGAGCAGCTGGTTCTGTTCAGACTGACACTTCTGACAGTGCCAGTGGTCAGAGCACACCTCACAGTCATCCCCACACATCTCGCACTTCCCACTTGCAACGTTGCCAAAATATTTTTGAGGGCACAGAGAAACACAGGTATCGTCGATAAGAAATTTTCCTGGTGGAAGAGCAACCCAAGGGGGTAAAGGCATCAATCAGACATATATTTAAAAGATTTTTGCCTTGGATGGCTATAAAAAAACTTTCAACTTCTCAAAATTCAACTTTGGTTCTTAAAAGCATGAATAAAACATTCTTTAAGACATTTTTCAAAATATTTTGCTCAGACTACATTGAAATTTACAGTTAGAAGGAATCTTCAGGATTATCTAGTATGTCTTGCTGAAGAAATCCCTATTCAGTAATTCCTGCATCATTTCTACAAATTTTAGTTGAAAGAAAAGAAAAGGAACATCATCAACATGACAATTTTTTAACCCATATTGCCAAGTGCATGCCCTGTTGCCTGAATTCAGCTGTTGATTGTCTGATTGCCTGCCTATTGTTTAAGCTGTTGAGGGACTTCGTAGTGACCACTGACAAAAGCATTCTCTGGAAGCATGTGGGATATAAAATATTATACTCTCTTGAAAACTTATCCAAGGAAGCTGAAATGTTACCTTCTGGACAGGAAGTACACACATCGGCAGATTTCTCACAGGTCATACATGAAGAGTCACAGGACAGCAATTTTCTATTTCCATCTGGGGTGAAAGGGGAAAAAAGGTTCAATTTTTTACCATCAGGTTTTGTTAATTTCTCCTCCCTTTAGGAGGGACACTTCCTATGGCTTTTCCTAAGGTGTTTTGAAAATGCACCTCTGTGAATTTTTGGAATTCACGAAGTTGAAGAATTTAATGATTGTAATTGACTCCTCTCTCCTAAATGGTAATTTAAGAGTTGTATTAAAGGAAAATATGAATGTTTTCCTCACATTCACTAAGACATCATTCTGGACTGCTCTTCACAAATGAGAACAATAATGTTTTTAATTTTATAATTATCCCTATAATCTTAATTTCAGTGTACTGCTCCAAACTCAAATACAGATATGTAACACTAGTAGATTGCAAACAGAATTATCTAGAAAGTATGTACATTTAGGGACATGGTTTAGTGACATATTTCATGGACATTTTGAATGAAATTGTTGCAGAACACCATTGCCCTGTAACCTAAAATTTCTGAGTCAGAAGGAGACAGAAATCATTTGATCATAGAAGATGTTGATTTGCAAGGGACTCATCAGTATCACCAAAGTCCAGCTTCTGGCCCTGTGCAGGACACCCCATGACCTGAGAGCATTGTCCAAATGCTTCTTAAACTTTGTCAGACTTGGTGCTGTGTCCATTTCCCTGGAGAGCTTGTTCCAGTACTCAGTCGCTCTCTGGGTGAAAAATCTTTTCCTGGTATCCAGCGTAAACCTCCCCTGACTCAGCTTCATGCCTTTTTCTTGAGTCCTCTCACTGATCACAAGAGTGAAGAGATCTGTACCTGCTGCTCCACTTCCCCTTGTGAGAATGTTGAAGACCACAATGAAGATGAAGACCACAACCTCTACTCTAGGCTGAGCAAACCAAGTGACCTCAGTCTCTCCTTGTAAATCTTCCCTTCCAGACCCTTCACCATCCTCATCGTCCCCGTTTGGACATTCTCTAATAGCTTTCTGTCTTTTCTGTATTATGGTGCCTCAAATCTGCGCTGATGCTGAGTCTGCATCAGTGCAGAGAAGATGGGGAAAATCCCCTCTTTTGACCAGCTGTGGATGCTGTTCTTAAAGCACCCAGCGCCCGCTGGGCCCTCCTGGCTGCCAGGGCACGCTGCTCCCTCGCATTCGACTCGCCGTCGCTCAGAGCCCCCAGGGCGCTTTCCACGGCGCTTCTCTTCAGCCTCTGTACAAGCAACCAGGGTTGGACTGTCCCAAAGTGCAGAACCCAGCACTTGCCCAAGTTAAAATTCATGCTGTTGGTGATTGCCCATTTTACCCTACTGAATACCTTTTTCCTGTATTTCATGTTACAACGTGTCCTGCTACTGTATATAATTGCCCCTGAGTGCAGAGGGCAGTTTGAGTCTTTTTTAAGGTATGTAGCTCATAAGCATTTTGACTTCTCTTATGCAAACAATCCTCAGATAGACAATTGCTTACTTTTGTGAGATTCACTGTCAAAGGATTTTTTTCAGAGACTATGCCTCAGCTTCATGTTTTTTATTACTCTTCAGTATTTAACTAAACATTAAGAAGTGTCCTTAATGTTGACTGTAAGAATATAAGAAATACTCCAGAAAAGTTGGATGTTGTAAGGTTTTCTATTATCCTAACTTCATTTATGCAAAGCTTCTCTCTTTAGCTGTTTTTGAGTGAGGATCAGGTGAAGTTAAGCAGAGAAGTTGTTAACTATTGCTGAAGAATATTTAAAGGAGTTCATTCTTTCTAAATGTTTTAAGCCTTACAATGAAAAATAAAGATATTTTTTGGTGGACTAGTTTTTATTTGTTTCCCTTTTGCAGTATGTTCTTGTTTTTGTAACTGTAACTAGTTGCCACCAGAGGGGAATGTACACTAGCAATCAGGCTTCTGCTGACAATAGAAAAAATACTTACCTTCCAGTCAAATATAAGTATTTGAATTTCCCAATTTAAATATTGATAGAAGTAATTAATAAATAATATTTTTTAAAAAAAATTCCCAATAGGTAAAATGAGTCTTTCTTGTGACTGTGGCTTTCATGTACTAAAAAACCTGAACTATGACACATATTTAGAATAATGTGAACTTTTAAAAATGTAAGTTTCCTTCACAGCAAAAAGTTTCCAAAATGGGAAAATGTGATGCAAGAAACGTTTTTGCAGAAAACTGTGCACAGTGCTTCCAATAATGTAACAAGATCCTTCCAAACAATAACCTTACAAAGCTGAAGAAATGGTCATGAAACATGTACTTCCTTGGTCTTTGGACTGATGGCAAATGGAAACCTTGAAAATTACTGGGTTTAAGCTGTTGAGTTCAATATTCCTTCCCCTTAAAGGACTTGAGTGTTCAACAAAACGAATGATCTTTGGAGACCTACTGAGTTGTTTTTATCCTCAAACTTATATTCTTTTTTTAAAAAAAATTCAATATCCATTTTTTTTTATTTTCAAAAGCAAAAGCCCTCTATTTAAACTTGGGTCAGAATCTGACTCAAGACCACCTTTGTTCTTGTGCCTTTGTCAGAATGAGTAACATCTTTGACCCAGCTAAGTGTCTTGTTCTTTTATAGAATCTGAAAAACTGAATCTCATTATTTCTTGTGCTAAATTTTACTGCAGCTTTGAAGCTACTATGGAGCTCTTGCCCATTTAGACTATGCAATGGATTATAAAACTGGAAGGGTGGGAAAAGACTGGGAAATATTTTTTTCCTATTCTCTTTTCTCACTTGGGGTTATGCATCATAGAGACAATGTGTGAGACAATGGAGGATTTTCTTGAAACATATTACTGTAAGATGTTAACGGTGATCCCAAAATTAATTAAGGAAAAAAATGAGTGAAATTTTCTTTCCAATTGACACAGTGTCCCCATATTTACTTTATTTTCATCTTCCTTTGAACTCCCAACATTTTGTCAATCTAATTTTAGAGAAAAATTAAATGAGTCCTCAAGAAAATCAGGGGTTCGTATGGAAACAAGTATGGTCCTCTTCACATGCTTACCACTTATTCTAAAAAATGTAAAGTTTATTTTAAAAAACAAGCTGAAACCCTCTAAAAATCCAAAGGACATATGAGCAGAGGTATGGCCATATATAAAGAAGCATGCCTTCAAGTACAAAAGCATTTGAATTGCTTAATAGTCCCTCCTTAATTTCATTCAGAACCACAACACTGTTATAACAGTACTTTCTAGTTTCTCATGTCCTTTGTGCTGTCCACCTTGCTCTCTCTACCTGTTCCTTTTGCAGAATAGATCTTTAGGCCAGGTAGTGCAAGGAGGAAGTGTTCAAACTGGCAAAAGATGGTTTATTTCCTTCAGTTTAAATCTCTCTTATTCATGCTTTTCTATGAGTAAAAAAGGGATTTAAAACTTTTTACTTTTAGTTGCTATCAAAGTAGGTCTCTGTGTATATTTGTCGTACCCTTAGCTCCTATATATTAGTTCCTGAAAGGAACTAATATTTTTATAACATATTTTGTTATTGGACCATGGTACAATTACTTTGGTGAGGGGTGCAGAAGTGAATGCACTGCTGTTTCTAACTGCAAGTGTATTCCTTTTAGAAGGTGACCTGTCTAACTTTTACACTGTGTAGTAATATGTGATTTAAATGTTATCCAGCTGAAGTGTGGCTTAATTTGTCAGATTTTATTCTGTGCATGTCACTGTTCTTGTAAAACTAATACAATCATGAATAAAAAACCCAAACCAGGTTACATGTCTCCATCAGGTAATTGGAATTATATAAATATAGTAAAACATATTGAAAACAATATACATATGTAATAAAATGCTAGACCTCTCCCATTGTGAAGGCTTATGTGAACTGTAAATTTAAAGAATCTGTAGGAGTGCTAGGAAGTAAATGACACTCCCCAATAACTATTAGTTATCAATCTAGTTATCCTGTGACAGCTATATTATTTTACAAACCAATAACCAGAATATGAAATTGTCATGCATAAGAACATACTTGATAATGGATCATTTTTGCTTGCTTCTAGCAACCTGAAATTTCAGGTATGGATGGTGATTAAAATGGTCTTCTACCTCTTCCCATGATGCTGTAATTCTGCACTCCAAATGCCAGAACATTTTCACATTTAAAAGACTATGACCCATTCTCTCCTACTGCTGATTTCTCTCCTGTCTTCTGCATAGCACATTCCTTGTTTTTTCCTTCCCATATTCTGAAACCTTTATATGTATATCTGCAGAGATACATTAAGGTCCTTTTAAAGACTGAAGTATTTGTCTTGGGATGACTTTATGATGTGTATCCCCTATCACCACTCTATGCCCAGAAGATGAATCCTGTGTCTTTAAGACTGGGTGCAAGAGGAAAAAAGACTGAGCGAACTTTTCAAAACAATTTCTCAAGGACACACGCAGCTCTCTCTGGGCTCGGCAGCAGAGTGTGGAGGGCAGCGACCTTGCTCTTCAGACAGCTCTCAGCTCCCTTTCTCCAGAGAGAGAGAGTTTTCCTGAGACCTTTTTTGGATTTCTTCCTCCTTCTTCTTTTTGGGACTGTTCTACAACATCGGACCACACCAGGGGAGAACTCCTTTTCCAAGGCCTCCTGGAAGGGGCCCAGCGACCCATCTCTGAGGAGGGAAGAGGCCAAAGAGGACTCTGAATTTTTCCAGGTTTCTCTCCACAGTGAGAGATTTTTTTGTTTTGTTTTGTTTTGTTTTGTTTCGTTTTGTTATTTAGTTTTGTTATCCTTTCTGTGTGTTTGTTTAATAAATAGTGTTTCTCTCTTTCACTTTCCTTCGAGGAATTTTTTTCTTTCCCGAACCTGGGTTTGGGGGAGGGGTGGTGGTAATCTGCCTTCCCTCAGAGGATATTTCTCCTCTAATTTGGCCGACCCAGCACATATTGCTTTCTCTCAGGCAGGACACTTTTACTGATTTTGTTTTGCTCTGTATTTAGGGAAAGGAAAATGCTGTTGGTCAGTGGTGCTTGTGGGAGGTTGCGCTATTGGAAGTGGTAGGTAATGGTAAACTGCTGCTATTTATCTCTATGTATAGAAACATATATTCCTTCATTAGAAATAAATCTCATTCCCTACCTATTTTTTCCCATTTTTAATTTTCATTAAAATGTGGCATACTAAACCGAGGAATGGCTTTTTTTAAGGGTACAGCCTTTTAGTGATCTGGCAAAACAAAGACCTCATCATAATCTGCAAAATATCTAATCCAGTTAAAAGGGGCTCTGTACTCACTTGGTGAATTAAGCTTACACTAGTGTGTTTCTTGGCTTCCAAATTCATTTCATCATCTGGTAGATGAGATAAAATACAGATGTTTCATGCTAGAAACCTAGAGTTCAGTTGTTGGGGTTTTTTTCCTTTTCTTGGCTTACTCTGTCTTTCTAAAAGCCTCAGTAACAGACCTAGTCTGTTGCATTATTTCAGACCTGAATATGACCTTTTAGGGATTGCTGATATCACTTGAACAGTTTGCCCAGCAGAATATACCAGCAAAGTAAATATCATTTTAAATCGGTTTTCTTTATAGAATGTTTTTTGTTGCTGGAATGTTTGCTCATAAAAAAATTGTGGGACAGGTCTATAATTTATCCTTGCATAAAAAATGGAAGGGAAACCTCGAACATGATTGAAAATAAAAATGTATTCCACATTCACAAAGGTTTTATTTCCAACCTAAATGGACTAGTCTCTGAACTTGCAAAGGAAGTCAGACCCTGAGTTGTTTTCTCCATGCTCTGATGTAATGTCCTTTAAGTTATGTTAGCCTTGGAACCACCAAAACAAGAATGATTCCCAGAAGTCACATTGTTCCACATGGTATGACAACATACTCACTAAACCCATGGTGGAACCCACTGAATTAATGTGGCTGGAAGAGCCAAAGAGAAATTATTTCATTATTTGTAATACAATTCAAGGTCTAATACCTCAACTCTCAATTAGTACATTTCTAAAGAAAACGAGTAAATAGAAGAGCAACATAGTAAAAGCTGATGTAAACTATTAGATTTGGAAATTTTGTCTTATCTTCCTGGTTGTGTTGTCCTCCCGCACTTTCTGAAGCAGGCCATGTACTGAGGATGCATTTGGTGCTCTCCTACCTTCACTCCCATGGCACGGGCAAGGTTGTTTATTTAATACTTGGCTCCCCAGACCCAGCTCAATCCCCCAAAATGGTAGGGCTAGTAATCACCTGGCCTGTATTCTTTAATCAGATTCTTTAATTCAGGCCACTGAAGATCAGAGGCAACTCTGCCATGGTGCTGCACTAATGTCAATATTTGAGGATGCTGAGGACACAGTGTGAGAAGTTTATATTGATGAACAGCCAGACAAGATGCAAGTCAAAACCCGAATCTCAGCCACAATCTTTCCCACATGAGGCTGGTGAAAATCGTGAAACTATTCTAATATCCTCTACAGCCTAAACAATCTACTTTGATCATGCCTGTCATGCTGCATGACAGGCTACCCTTAGAAAATTAGTTTGACAGCAGATGAGACGGAAGGTCGTTGTATTTTTGTAAGAAAAAATAACCCTGAATAAACTCAAAGTGCATATAAAAAAACTAAAGAACAACAACAAAAAAGTAAAGTGGGATAAAATATTCCCAGACACATTTGTCCAGAGTAGCTGGTGAAAGACTTGGAAAGATGCTATGATTTTGCCATCAAGTATGAAAGAAAAATTATTTTCTTTGTATATATTATGTATATCTTTGAAATACATAATGGAAGAGAAGGAGGCCTTATAGATATGCTTAAAATACGCTGGAGAGGGATAGTTTGTTCTTGACCCAGGATGTTTTCTGTACAGGTATGAGAGCCAGAATATTCACTGATAGTAAATTTCAAGGAGCAGAGATAGGTTTTCTCTTTATCCACTCTTGTATTAGTCCTACAGAATTGTGTAGACAATGACAGTGACTGCATCCGCTGAATTTTATTGGTTTTCAGAAAGCTTTAGATAATGAAGAAAATAATTGTGACAGATTGTGAAACACAGGAAGTTTTTGATTGTATGGTTTGCTTTCTTTTTTCCATTTTATAATGATCCATGTATATTAAAATATTATCAGGGTGTGAAATGCACTGCAGTCTGTAACCAGGAGCAACTCTATCAGTGTGATGCATTGCAAGAGCAAAATGTGTTTTGATCCTACCTGCCTAAATCCTATATTTTTTGTTAAGGACCTTCAGCATGCAACAAGAATTTCCAATATAGATAGTACAGTTGGAAATCTGGACTCAGCTGACATCTGCCCCTTGAATTAAATCATCAGAAGAAATGAGTGAGTGATATTCTAGCCAAAAAATCAACCACTCAGATTGTGTTGTTTTTTAAACAATGAACATTATTTTTATGAGAACTGGATGAGCCTGCAGTATCTGAATAAGAAACTTCAGAAAATGTCAATAAATATAGTTACTAAGGGAGGTAATTTCAATAAACACAGTGGCAACTTCATTACATTTTGACTTGAAGATTACTACTATTTGAAAGCCTGGAGAAAGAAGGCTCAGGACACCACCAACTTCAACATCACTTTCCCAGCAGTTACATGGTAGAGCAGCAGCCACATTGGAGGAATCCTGGCAGGGCTATCCAAGAGGAGCTGTACAGCCACCAGCCGTGTTTCCTGGCGTCCCATCACCAGCTGCAGCAGGAATCCTGTGACTTTGGAGCAGTCATTAATGTTCAAGCCAGTACACCTCTGAGTGAGACATATCTTTCAGTTTGAAATGTCCCTTAGACAGATGTATTTTTACTACTGGAAGGAAAGAGAAATGGTAAGCAAGATGGAGAGAAAGAAGTTTCACAGCACAGGATTTTCATTTATGCAGAACTGCATCACATGTCTGCTCAAAAGAAAAAAGCTGACAAGAAGTCACTGTGTTTAACAGTGTGAGAAAGAGATAATCAACAGATAGACCAGACTACAGATGTGACTTTTTCATGGCACTGATGCAGATACAGTCTTAAAATGGAAAAACCCCAAACTTGCTTCTGTGGATTAAATGCAAGGAAATGCATGGAAGAGATCTACTTTCTAATAATATTCTTAGGCCTCTCTGATATTCTTTTGAAGTGAAGAAAGGTTATTGCTTTTGAACATAATTTCTCCAACAGATAGGCAGTTAATAGAAATAGTTAATATTTTTTTCTGAAAGTATTAATTACTGTATTTTAGTTTCTAATACAAGATCATATTGATCTAAGGATAGTCATTCCTGGATGTGTTTGATTCAAATAAAAACATAGGAACCAGAAGAAAATTTTTACTTGATTCAAAAATGCATCTAGGAGTCTTTTGCTCCATTCAGCAAACATCCCTGTCAGATACTTTTTATGTGTTCTTAAAGACTCCTAGTGATATAAATCCCTAAGTTTTATAATAGATTCTATTACTGTTCCATTATAAAATTTGAAAGTCACCTTTTTTTTTCCAGTGGTACAGTTTCATTTTGTAACATAAACATTCAATTGTTCTTTTTATATTGACATAATGGGAATGACAAATATTCTATATAGGCCCTCTTCATTTAAAACTTTTTTAGTAAGAAATTTGTGACAGTACTAGATTGCATTTGAAGATGAATAGGAAAGAAAATAATGTTTTAAATTATTACAGTGTTCCTCTCAACATCTCTAGATAAAAGAATTTTCCTTCCAAATAACTTTTGGGGTTTTGGGAGCTTTTTTGGAATAGAGAATTGTTTCCCTCATGTTGTGGACTAGACCACCAAGAAAAAAGTAATTCTTTTGCAAATGTTGTGGAAATGGCCAGTGTAGGACCAGAATGTCAGAATGTAGCCCTACAGCCCGTATTTGGTCTCTCAGAAAGCAGTGTGTATCTATACAGAGAAAAGAAAGAAGAGAGATGATAGATTTTTTTCACGTCACACACACAGAGAACCACATATTATATTATTTTCTATTTCCTCCAACTTATATTGACTTCTCTGCAGGGAACAAATAACCACAAAGCTGGTCTAAAACATAACCTACGAGGCACCCAGTAGTTTAGATAAGGAACTCCCAGTACCTTAATCTATTACCCAACTTTTATCTTTTTCGTATTTTTATCTTTTTGTCAATTATAGTTTTAATCTTTATTCATATAAGGTACCTGAGAAACAGCTACATTGTATTGAAATGTTATGCTATTTGCAGGATGATGAATTTCACTTTGTGAAACCAATGGGTTTGGTCAGTACACTTTTAAAATCACGAGTTTGACAAAAGTGCAATTTCAATCAATCTACAAGACCTTGCTACATTCTTTCTAAATTTTGTAGTAGTCTTCAGAGAAAGAGAAAAGATTACGAGATCTGTTTCTGCTTACCTCTCCAGATCTTCCCAGGTGGCAGAGAATTTATTGGGTTCAGGCACTGCCCACGAGATAGTTGGAAACTGTTTTTGCACCCAGTGCAGTCCTTGTAACCGTACCCAACACAGGTTGCACAGCTCCTGTGGCACGGTTCACACTCTCTAGAGATGCCATCAGCAAAGAAGCCATCTCCACACTCCCTCACACATGCCCCATCTGCAACAGAAACAGAGCCTGGAAGCATAATGACCCCTGCCAGTCCCTCTGTCTCCAGCAGAAATGCTTTAACAAAAAAAACCACAGTATGTAAGAGCATATGAAATTTTTGCAGCTCTATAAACTATATTTTTTTTGTCACGAAATCTAAATTCAGTTCAGTTGCATATGAGAAACTTCACAAACTTCAAACCAGTCTGCATTTAAATTTACCTCTAACTTGGCTTTAATAGGTATGCTAAACAGTAGTACATACAAATCTAATGGAAGTCCACACCTGGGTAAAAGTTTTGTGGTTGAGCCCCAATAATTATACTGTCTCAATAAAAAATTTAAGACTAGACACCCCTAAGATTTTTAGATATATGCAAATTTTAGACATACGCAAATTTAGAGGATCTCTAGTTGCTGCTGAATAGGAAGTTAGACTCAGGTTTAAATCTGATTCACATTAATGTTTTGCATACCTCATCAAAACCTCTGGAAGGTGTAGCACTTATGGCTTTTTGAGTTTTGTCTAATTTCAATTTAAAAAATCATAGACCCACAGCTCACCCTGGTTGTGACCACAGGGTGTTCCATGAGTGTGGTGCCACTACCGGGCACTTTCAACAGCCAATGCAAGAGAATACTATAACCTCAGGAATTCCTGTGATTCATTTTTGGGACCATGTCTGAACCAGACCAGCCTGATTTATGGCTTCTTAATAAAGCTAGGAGATTCCTAGTCTTGTGTGAATCTGGTGAGGAATTTAGTGGTTTTAACTGAGCTTGTTTCAGAGTCTTTAAAAGTCAAAGTAAAAGTAGACTTATAAATAGTAAGGAAACATTTAAATGTCTTTCTATAGTTAAAAAACCCTCCTTTCACAAAGTCTGAATCAAATACAAATTTTTTTTATGTGCCCCATAGAGTTGAAATTTAAGTATATAGACCTTTTGAACCAGATTACACTACTGGGTAATATAACCACTTTGTATTAATGCAAATGCCTGAGTCTGCAACGAGCTAAGTCTCCTCAGCCTCCACTCTCTGCTGTAGAACAGATTTATAAATCTGAGAGTTTGGATCCAGAGTATTTTTCTAAAGAAAAGGTCTAAAATATTTTTGTGTATTATGCCATACTTCATACTTCGCTTACCTGAGAGATAAAAGCCTTCCTCACATGAGTCACACCCATCCTTGTCACAGCTGTCACAGTTGCTAGGACAGTCTCTACACTGCCAAGAACTTTCATCTCTGTAGGTATTTTCTGGACAGTATTTATAGCAATGCTGCTTATACCTGTTAAATAAAGTAGAACATCATTAGTAAGTTTCTTTTGAATGTCACTGGGTTTGTTTTCTGTGTGTTTCTAGGGATGGTAGTGGTAAAGGTGTATTTCTGTAATGAACAGAAATTATTCCTCTAATGAGGATTCAAAGTGTATTTGCGGTTATGTTGTTTATTCAACTAGCAAAGTCATGTTTTCTAATCTCAGGATTCTTAAGTATAATTCATTTTATTTTATTTTTTAAAGGTAGGAAGAAACCCGAATACATGCTTCAGTAAAAATTACTGTATCATGGTTGTAAGGAGCTGATTGCTTGTAAAAACATATATTCCAGTGCCTTTGTATGTAGAGTCACTATAATCAATATTTTCTTTTCCATTTTTTACAAAGATCTACTAACGGTCTCTTTGAAAAGCAGTAGCATTCATTTTTCTCCATTTAGTTTAACCTTTTGGTTAATATTTAATTCATTTGCATAAACTCTGTACATTTGTAAGTGTGTCTTGTGAACTTCACATACCACAACTAGACACAACAAATCCATATGCATTGTTTAACTTTTTGACACTTTTTGTTCCATATTCCTCTCTTCTGATATGCAAAGGTCCCACCAGTCCGTAAGTTTTAACAGGTCTCAGTACTAAATGGCTGGCTGGTTTTCCAACATTTCCCAAGTCTTTTTCCAACTTACTGTTTTTCAGACAGGTAATTTAAAGGATGAGACAACATACACAGCACAGATCCATGTAGTGAAGAGCATATTTTTGCTTCAGAAAAATGTGTAGTCATGAAGAGCTTATATACTTACATGTAATAGTTTTCAATGCATGTTATACAGATTCTTGGATCATCTGAAATTAAATATATAAAATTATGTAATAATTTTCAGAGTGAAAACCAGAATGCCAAAAAGAATTCTTGCTACACCATTTTTATGTTAATATTTCTTACACGACAACAATTACAGTCATAACAAGAACATTGTTGTCTCTGAATCTCTGTTCACATTTATTTTGAGATAAAATCTTCCACGATCAGATCCTGGCCTGTATTTTCATAACAACCTGAGGCTTTTTAGTCCTCAGCATAAACCAGGTACCTGGAAGGAGCTAAGTCCTTAGGAAGTGATGATCTGAAAAGCAGAACCTTCACAAGGGCTCAGGGTGGGTCAAATGAACTGTTAAAAGCAGACTGCAACTGATCTGAAACTGTAATTTCATCCTATTTCTTTATTTGTTGCAAAGATAAGTTAAACACTTTTGACACCTCTAAAAGCAGAATTTTCAGAGATCTAAGTAATCAGCTTAAATTTAAAAATCCTGAGCTAGACAAGAACGTTTTTACGTTTGGAGGGGGATAATGGCAGAAGAGGTGGTGGTGGTGGCGGGGCAAGTCTTTTGGGTAAACTTTCCCACCAGAAAATTAATTTTTGTATTCAAAAAATTTCTTTCATGAACAGGAAAAGTATTATGAAACTTTTAAAACTGTAAAGTTATGGGTTTGACTTCAAAAATGAAAAATACTTTCTATAACCTTCCTTCTATTATCTATCTATCTATCTATTATTCTATTATCTATGTATCTATTATTCACAATTTCTTTCACCTTAACCAAATACCCCAAAGGCAGCAGAATGGAAGGAAATGTAACAACCTGGGTAAATGTATTTATAAAGAGAATCACAGAATCACAGAATATTCTGAGTTGGAAGGGACCCACAAGAATCACTGAGTCCAGTTCCCAGCCCTGCACAGCACCATCCCCAAGAGTCACACCACGTGCCTGAGAGCATTGTCCAAACACTTCTTGAACCCTGACAGACCTGGTGCTGTGATCACTTCCCTGTGGAGCCTGTTCCAGTGTCCAACCACACTCTGGGCGAAGAACTTTTTCCTGGTATCCAACCTAAACCTTCCTTGACACAAGTTCAGGCCATTCCCTCAGGTCCTGTCACTGGTCACTGGTCACCACATAGAAGAGGTCCATGTCTGACCCTCTTCTTTCCCTCATGAGGAAGTTGTAGACTGCAACCAGGTCTCCCCTCAGTCTCCTCTTCCCCAGGCTGAATAAACCAAGTGACTTCAGCTGCTCCTCTTAAAGATTCCCCTCCAGACCCTTCAACATTTTTGTGGTCCTTCTTTGGATGCTCTTTAACAGCTTAATGTCTTTTTTATATTGTGGTGCCCAAACTGCACACAGTACTCAAGGGGAGGCTGCACCAGTGCACAACTTTCCCCTGTTGAACTTCATTCAATTGGTGATTGCCCAGTGCTCTAATTTGTTGAGGTTTCTCTTCAGGACCTCCCTTCCTTTGATGAATTCAACAGCTCCTCCCAGTTTTGTATCATCTTGCTCAGTATCCCTTCCAGTCCTACATCCAGGTAATTTATGAAGATGTTTGCAAGCACAGGGCCTAAAATGCAGCCCTGCAGAACCCCACTGGTGACAGGTCCCCAGTCTGATGTCACCCCATTCACTGTAACCCTTTGTGCCTCACCCCTGAGCCAGCTGCTCACCCATTCCATGATGTGTTTATCCAGCTGTGTGCTGGGTGTTTTGTCCGGAAGAATAGTATGAGAGACCATGCTCTTCATTTCTGGGAGAATTGAAGAAAATGCTACCTTCTCCCCTGAATCATGGAATTATGGAATAAACTAGTTTGGAAAAGACCTCTGAGGTCAGTGAGTCCAACTGTTGACCAAACCCCATGTCAACTAGTCCATGGCACTAGGTGCCACGTCCAGTCTTTCCATAAACACTTCCAGGGGCAGTGACTACCACCTCCCTGGGAACTCCATTAGGTCTAACCACCCTTCTGTGAAGAAATTATTCCTAATGTCCAACCTAAACCTCCCCATGTGCAGACAAAACTATGTCTTCTCATTCTCTTGCTAGTTGGCTGGGAGAAGAGGTCAACCTGCACCTGGCTACAACTCCCTTTCACGCAGTTGTAGAGAGCTCCCCCTGAGCATCCTTTTCTCCAGGCTAAACAACTCCAGCTCTCTCAATCACATGGGGTTATTTTGTCCAAAGCATAGGATCTGGCACTGAGTCTTTCCAGTGTGCTGAAATCTCTTTTCATTAATCTTCTTGTTGAAATATCACTGGTACTCATGTGAAAGCAGCAGTAGGCAGTATTTTGAAGGCTCTACCTCTTCATTCTTTTGGTAAGGTCCCTGATTTGAGCCCCAAGGAGGCAGAAAACTTCCCTGAAAAGGGGGCCTGGTCTGCAGATGGTTTAGATTATATTTGTTTTAATGTATATTTTCTTCAGTAATTCCAGCAGAATGATTCAGCAGTTAACATTTCTTGGCTGTTTTGATTCATGGAGCTTCTGAACTGCAGATCGTTGGAGTAGAAATACAAGCTTTGTTTGTATATGTAATTTTAGAAGTATGTTTGCTCAGTGGCTTCTGAGCTAGGTGAATTTCTGGTCTGATCCAGTAGTTTTACTTCTGTGTGCTTATTTCTGTGGAGAACTTTAAAATATAATCTGGAATTTTTGTACTTGCAGAACTCATGGTTCAGTCTCATATCTTAACCTTTTCCAGTCATTTCTCCCAGCCTGGATTTTAGACAGGAAGTAGTTTTTTCTTTCTCAGAAAAAAAAAAAAATTCAAAGAAAGAAAGTTTTTTCAATACATGCACCTTTTATTTTCACTGTGGAGGAAATTCTCATTTACCTACACCTTAGGAAAGAAAACATGCAGTAAATATAATATTCTGCCTTCACTGAAATGTCAAGACTGAAAATCAGAGAACAGTTCCAAAACTTGCTGGACATTCTTTTTTTTTGCACAGGTTGCATATTGTCACCACAGTAGCTTGTAGAAACAAGTCTTCTTATCTGCAAATCTAAAACCCTTCTGCAAGACTAGCCTCTTGCAGAAGATTTACTCTGAGATAAAAAACTATCCTTATTGTAATTTTGTCTAGAAAGCCAAGGTCTATTAATCATCAGGGATGGTTTGAAAAAATGAAGTTTTTCTTCCTCCTCTTAGGTTGCTATGGGAACCAGATCAGTTTTCACTCATTTATCATGTAATGATAAATCTATATATGTAAGCCTGAGTCTGTTCACAGTGCTACTCTTTCAGCTGTCTCACACTTCTTTAAATCTTCTCCAATTACTTTTGTTCTCACTCCCACAGCCTTATAAACTCAATGTTCTTCAATTCCACTCTGTATAATGAATTCTGTTGATCATTTGTGTATTATTTATTCTCACTTTCTGCCTTTCTAGCTTTATGTTTGCACATAGACCTTATAGCCCTGGCCATATTAAATAGTTAGGTTCTGGACGACCTTTGAGAGTGGCTCAGGCTTTACCTGGCTCGATCAAAGAGACACACTTGGGCCTAAATTCCTTTGGTAGGCTTTTATTCTCAGGGACACGGCTCCTTGGCTTTTCTCAATATTAATTTCTTTTGTAAGGTATCTTTGAAGAGGGAAGTGTTATAACTTTACTGAACATTCTTCACTCTGCACCCTACTCAGGAGTAATTTATTCTCAGTGTTAGCCTTTGAAAGTAGTACTAGTGCAAATGTTGCAAAACCACATCATGGTGCTCACTGTAGAAATCTGGATGGATCATATTTTGTATTTTGCTGCAGGGAGATGAACCCATAAGTATTCATATCATAAGATATTTTACCTTCACAAATTGTGTAAGGTGAGTGGAAAAGAACCCACAAGTAATTAAGAACTGGGTCAGGACAGTGTGGCTCCTTGAGAACACTGGCAGGAAGATGGGCACCACAAACCCAGAGGATGCCTGACTTGCAAAATGCCTTCTGAGAGGAAGACCTGCCCTCTGTTTATTCCTATGAGTTTATCAGTGATCTACATGACTCCATGTGCTACAAATATTTACCTTCTCAATGAACCAGATGCTTGTATTTATTTAGTATTATTTGTTAATGGTGTGGCAAATTCTGCTTGTGAAGTGTATGTATGCAAGTCATTAGATATGGCATGCAAGAGAAGTTTCTCACTTATCACCTTCAAAGGTGCCCAAATTTTGTGTCTATTCATTATGCAAGTGCAAAAGAGCATTTGTAAATTGTATTATTAGAGGCAGAGCTGAAGTCATTTGAGAAAACATTTTAGTCCACGTGTTGTATTTTAAACAGAAGAAATAGGAGCCAAGATTTTTATGTTCTTGCATTGTATTGACTCTGAAATTCTCTTAGAACAATTACTTTAAGTGGGTCAGAATCTACAGTTTTACCTTATTTTTTTTTTCTTGTTCTGAGTGTTGGCTTATAGCCATGGGCTTAAGAAAGTTTGACTTTGAAGAAGGTTTCTGAAATTCCTTATGGTTTTAAAATTCTGGAGAAAATATGAATGCTATTCTGCAGTTATCTAAATATGTAAGTGAATTGACATTGAGAGGTGGAAGGTAAATGCAGCAATGGCATTAAGAAAATCCTCTCCATTTATATTTTTTGCAGCAAAACTTTCTCTTCCAAAGCCGCTTTTGTTGAGGAAACTGAATTTAATTTTGTAGACTTCATGATGTTTACTGGCACCCACCAGAAAAAAAGACATTAAAATTTAATAAAAACCTGATGGTCAAAGGTAATGAAGACCTGCAGTTCCCATCTTTCTGCATCAGAGGGAGCAATCGTTCATTGCTGCTTTAAAAAGTAGACTCAGCATGTCCAAAATTGGGTTGTAAGAGCTGAAGAACCAAAGGTATGAGGTATCATAAAGACAATTTTGGCAGCGTGGGCTTGTGATGTATCCAGCACACTTTCTTAGACACTTTGTCTGTCCGATATTGTGCTTGTGTTTGCTTGCACAGAAGTAGGAATATATTTGACGTTTTTAAGAATTTAGAAGGGAACGTTGGTACTGAAGCCACCCTTAAGACGTGGCCTGTGCCTGTGTGGGAATCTGCCTTTCAGATCTCATGGGAAGTTGTGCACAAGGATGCCAAACTGGGCTCGTGTGGCATCAAGCAGAGTCAAATGCACCCCAGAGCACTTGGGCAGGAGAAAGTGGGGAGGTGAAGCCTCCCAGTGTTTGGACAACAGCCATTGTTTGGACACTGTGTACACAAAGCTATAGATCTTTGGGGGATTAGTGCTTTCTAAGGCAATGTTCCTATTAACATATCCAAGGACCTGTCAGTGTCTGCAGGCAGAATGGTATATGTAAGCATTAAAGATTCTTTATGTCGTTAAAATATGAGTGGCCTGTGAACTAATGAAAGGAAAGAGAAAGAAAATAATTACCTGAATTTAAAAGAAAGCACCATTTGTATTTTAATTATATAGACTTACCTGTCATTGATTAAATCTCTCTCTCAGAGTTCCTATCTTTTCTCTTAGACCTTCAGTCTTGATACAGTAAAGGTATATGGCCACACTGGTGCCCTAAAACAAAACCCGCTCCGAACTTGGAGGAGACCAGACAGATTTAACGACATTCCTTGAGGACTCCAGAAGATCTTACAAACAAACACTGTCAATACACTTTAGTGTCCTTGCACGTGGTGAAGAACAACCTGCAGTGCTACTTACTGCGTGGGTTTTACTTTTTTCTCTGAAATGCCTGATATGGGATGTAATGTATCAAACCATTATAAAAGTGTGATACCTCTGTCTTAATCTGGATGTAGTGTCGTTACTGATCAAGAAGAGAGACTGCCCACACAGACTTGCTCTATTCTGCTGGCACGTGGCATCATGCCGGAAGGAAGCAAATCTTATTAATTTTCATGTCTGTGCAAAGCAGTAAAACATTGCCAGAGACTGCAGGTGGTGGTTTAATCGATTATTTAGTGCCTTGTGGAAAAGACTTTTTGACCAAAACTCTTTCAGACCACTAGAACAACAGGCAGTTAAGTTATCTTACTATGATTAATTATCCCTCCTAAAAACTAGACTTCTATCTGCAAGAAAAGAGAAAAATGTTATAACCTTTGTTATGTGTGGACAGTAAGAGAATCACTTGCATTTTGCTGCTCCTGGTTTAGAATGTAATGTCATCCATTTTAAATAAATAAAACTTCTATAAGTGACCCTGTGCTCACTATAAACTGAAGAAGTTAATTATTTTTATTTCTTAGAGTTTATATTGGAGAATATTAAAGTGCTTCAGAAGGAGCAGGTGGTGGATGATTTTCTATGAGAGAATGGTCTTGAGTCAGCTGTAGATCCATAAATATGCACAAAATGTATTTGCATTCGTATGTATGAATAACTACTTCTCAATATGTGAATGATGTAATTTTTATTCCAATCACTCTGATTACTACATTGTTTTTTTTTCCCCACTGCACTTTTACCTGAAATGTTCATAGCATTGAACTTTTCCTACACCTGCTTTGCAGTTCTTAGATTAAATTATTCAATTGTGTCAAAGGGAAGATAGGACAAAGAGACTGCAAAATCCTCCAGCATTCGCTTTACTTAAAAAGAGAGCCTGTAGAAAGACTATGATGATGTGAAACTAAATGTAGCACATTCCTTATTTTCTCACCTTGAAAGTTTAGTATTTGGAGTTATTTTTATGGCAGTATAATTTCTCTAGAGCTTGCAAAATAATGAACTTCTTGGAAGAGACAGGCAGTTAAGTTTTTGTTTTATAGGGTTTTTTTTTACAAAAGTTTCTCAATACATCAGCTTTCTGATTAGACATGAGAGAACTATTACTCTACTCAATTTATCTATGAATTAAGTTATTGATATGCCTGAAAACTCATTGAATATTAAGAGCAAAATGCAAGCAAATATCTACCATATTATACAGATAGATATAAGTATCTACCATAGCTACCTGACTTATTTTAAGTTTGAAGCTTACAGATTCTGCTTTGTTTCAAGAACACATTATAGTTTGCAAAATCTGCTTCGGACTGTGCTTTTAGGCCACTACTGTTCTTCTGTTCCAAATAGAACTAACAGTAAACCAATCTCTGACTCTCAATAATATGTGCATTGTGACCACCAAAGACTTTCCTTAACAGAATGCCTGTTAATAAACTCTGGCATCTTAACACTTCTGACTTTACACAGTAGTGAAAACTAATTCAGTCTTTGTTTTACCTGCATCCATTCTGTTGACCCTTGAAGCACTTACAAAGCCTCTTTTAAATCAGAACTTTGAATGCAAGAATTTGAAAGTATGTAGTGAATGTTATGGATGGTTAATATTTTGGAGATGAATGATCCTCTCAGGAAAAAGGTAAACGAGTACAGCCCCTTTTTCTGTATCCCAGCTGACCAGGAATAGCCTTCCAGTCTCCTTGTACAGGCTTATTATGTTCATATACAAAAATCTTCCTCTGAGTTACTTGAAATTACTATTTTTAAGGAAAGTTGCTATTCGTACACAGTACATTTCTCCCTAATTCAAAACACAGATCGCCACTAAATAGTTTTAGAAGAAAAACAAATTATTCAAAGTTGCAAGCATTGTAAAGAACAGAAAATATTAGCATGGGGAAATAACATCTGATAGCACCAATAAAGACAGCTATTGAAACATACACTCTCCCTTAACTTCTCTTCTTCTCCCCTCAGCCAAGCAGAGAGCTGCCATGAATCTGGATAACACACCATATAAAAGAAGAACACAGTGTAGTTGTGCTCGTGTTAAAACCATCTCTTCATTCAGTAATATTGACAGGGGCAGTTGCAGGCATAGAGGAAAGCCTTAGGCTTGACTGAATGCACACAGAATGGCTGGTCACCAGCATCATAGGATGCTTTTTATGGAATCACATATTAGATCGGACAACTGTCAGAAAGGAGTAGTTACGTGATGAAAATCCTTTCAGTAAGTTAGGCATGCCAGTTAGTGTAGCCAGAAACAGAGCTGGACAGACAGTTGTAGTTCAGTGTTCCTTGTGGACAGTGGCATGCCAGCACTGTGCTGTTCTGTATTTTGCAGAACTGGTAACTCAAATTCAGAAAGTGTCCCAGACTTTGTGACATGGAAGTTGAGATTCCACCTGAATTTCAAACACCTCTTTTTAAGTAACACTGCTGGTTGCATTTTCAATTGAGCATATTTCCTTTTATTTCTGTTTTACAGGAGTGCCAGATGAACTGCACATGGATGGACGGATTAACCCACACCAACCTTGAACATATACAAGGAATTATTTTAGGGCAGTAGCGTTGTTATTGCAATAACTTGTCTTGAATGAAATGTAAAGATTGTTCTTACGTCTATATCCTTGAAGAAAAAGCATAGGGTGGTGATCTGTTTTTGGAGGCCTAGAAAATCTGAACATCTATAGTAAAATTTTGATAATAACTCAGAAAGTCAGTAAATCTTTCAGCCTGAGTGCGGCATTCAAACAGAAAAAAATAAAAGTGCTTCAAATTTTAATGGCTAAATTAATTTTGAAATTCTCATTTATGCTTATAGATTTTAGAAACTTATTTCATATAGTATGGAATATAATTTACTTGGTGAGAAGCCACCTGCACCAATGACTAATTGCTGAGCAGCATGCACTTAAGCTAATGACAAGAGTGAGAGGAACTAAATTTTCCCTGCCTTAAGAATAGCAATAAGGTTGATAAAGGGAATATTTACCCTGTTTGCAGTTCTGACATCCATCTGAACATGGTATGCAGTCTTCAGAGTCAGGATCTTCCACTTCACCTGTGTTTTGTAAATCATCAGTTTTGGGTTAACTCTAGATAATGCAAGGGCAACATTTGGAAGCACTCAGCAAGGATCCTGGAAATCAACTTGATTCAAATCAAAAAAGGAGTAAGACTCATGGAAAATTATTTTCTCATTTGTTCTTGCATAACCCACTCAATTTGAGGAAAATACTCCTACTTTACAACAACATGATATTAGAAGAGGATCAGAGCTGGAGCTTAAGGACCGCAGGGTCAGGTGTGACTGTTATTTCAAAACAATTTTTAATATGCTGAAGCAGATTTCTGTAACAAATTGAATAGAATATTTGTTATCTCCTACTGAAGGATGCTTACCTTCTCTACAATTGTGCTTCTGACACACATTTTGAGTAAGGTAGTAGCCTCTGAAACATCTTTTGCAGTGGCTGGAGTTCAGGCACACCTCACAGTGGCCAGGGCATGGCACACAGGTATGCTCCAAGTGGTAGTGACCTGGAGGACAGTTGTCTCTGCACTCCCCATGATACAGGAAACGTTCCACCCCTCTTCTGTCTGTGTGGCAAACAAATGGGAAAAAGTTGTCAGCAGCAGAGGGCATTTGGCATATAGGAAGGAGCTTCATGGAGTTCCAGTGCTGCAGTTAGACACTGACTGCTAGATTTTACAGTTTTACACCAGATGAGATGTATAATGTTTCAGGACCTCAAACTGCTCACATTCCTGGAGATTTATGGCATATAAAGATGTCATGCTAGCAAACAATTACTCTTTACATCCATGAATCTGATAAAAAAAGGATAAAGATTTTTCCATCATTGAGTTTTGCAGAGGACAAAAAAGTGTTTGTAATACATTGTACACACAAATGTACAATTATTATCTGGAAAGCAAAGTGGCCCACTTCACCTTTGGAAAGGATCACTCTGTGTCCCTAGAAGATTAAACTGTAATCGCCATCTTAGTGGAATCATCTAGATTTGAATTTGAATAGCAGATGTGCAGCTATTAGCTACCAAAGCACAAGGATTCTCTAGTGCATGAGAACTGGCAGGTCCCCTGCTCCAAATCCTTCTGAACAAAGCCTGTGAAAACACCTATAGCTTCATGTGCCATGTGCTGCAACATGGGGAATTTTCTAATCAGTTACCCTACAGCATAAATTACACATGTAACTGTGCTAAGTGTATTTCATTGCCTTAACTGTAGAGCAAGAATTTGCTTACCATAATTTATTTTTGAAAATGCAGAGAAAGCAGCTATAAAAGGCAATAACACTGCACCATAGCAGAAGTTGAGTTTTATTTATTTTATTTTTCACGTGCTATTCTTTAATTTTCCTGCCTCCTAGGGATGTGAGTCTCATCAGTGTCTTAATTTCTTGATTCACAGAAATATAGAAATTTATCTTGCTGTCCACCATAAGGGAGAGATTTTGGAGAACAATTATATGAACATGCTCTCATATTAGACCTGAAGTATTATTTGAAAAATTCATCTACTGAGTCACATTTCCCAAAGTGAGAAAGTCAATCTCTTCCTCAGTATGACTAAGTAATGCAGCCATACTAGTGTTTGTTTGTAATCTAGACACTTATTACTAAATAAAGTCTGGACCAGTATTGATTAGGACTGAAATGGAAGTAGCAGTTGAAATGAAAAGGCTGTGAATCCATTGTGAATCCTCAGAACACAGCTCATAAAAGGTTCCTCTTTATTATAAGTTAGATCATCAATACTCATTTCCAAGGACAGTTCAGACTACTCACACGTAATTGCAGGTAACAGCCTTGGGTTCTTTGCTCATCAGATGTTAGAGGGAGCATAGGAAACAATTTTTAAAACAGAATTTCAAAAGGAGAAGAGTGGCTTTTTGGAATTTCCACAAAATTAACTACATTAGCCTTCCTCTCAACCTAAGATACATAAATATGTGTGTTGGTGATAAGCTTCTCTTTGCAAACCCTGTTTGTTCAGCTGTAGGGACACAGCAATCTCCAGTGGAACCCACCATGCTTGTTTCTTAGCCTTTCCCAGAGAGATGCTTAGGAAAGCAGCCTGGCTCCCTGCCTGCTTGAGCAAACTGGCTCCATTTCAGTATAGCACATCCTGTGCAGTGGGTGGGGGAAGCATGTATGAAGCTTTCTTTTCCAGAGGCAGGCTATGTAGGTTTTCTGTCCCTTTTTTTTTCTTGTTTCTGTTTCTGTTAACATAGCTCCTATTGAAAAAACACCAAGGGAAATGCATTAAATTGCAAGGAAAATGCAGAGTTGTATTTTCTTGTACTGAAAAAAAGAGTTCCAATTCCCTTCAGAGTCACAAGAAGATTATGATGCAGATTGGTAGTAAAAGCACTACTCATTTTATTGGATCTAACAACTGGCCCTGAGAGCTGAGGGAAAAGGGAATTTGGAGGCCAAGGGAGGGGAAAAAGCTGGCAGAAGAAAATCTTACTTACCTGTTCCACAAGTGGTGCATTTGTTAGGTTCACTTCCACTGCAGTCCAGGCAGGTATGATGGCACAAGTGACATTGCTGTTTGAATTCAAACTTTCCTCTAGGGCATTGCATAACACAACAGCCATCATCAAAGACTCTTTTAAAGAAGACAGAGGCATTATTACAAATTTAGCTACTACTTGTTCTTTAAATCTAAAGGAAACGAAAAAGAAACTCAATAAATTCTTCTCTCACTCTATTTATGAGTCTTTGAACTTTAATTCATAGTTTTCCTGATCTTATTCATAGTATTTACTGTATCAAAAGTGTTTTGAACCTGAATCTTAGACTTCAAAGATGATTTTTGGTCCTTTACCTAGATATCCTTATATCACAATCCCTGCAGTGGTCCCACATGTCTGCTAAAAGGAAAGTAATACTTGGTCTTTCTCTGTGAAGGAATAACCCATCTGTTTTACTTTTAAGACTGCTTTTGAAAAGTGCTATGGCTTCAGTACTATGACCTTGTATGTGAAGTCAAATATCTATCTGAATATTGGCCTTTAGGAGCTGTATTTTTAGACTTACATATTGTCGTGGCTTAGGAATGGTATTTACCGATGTAGTTTTCCCACTGAAACACCCCAAACATCCTCAACTGCCTGTCCTCCCTCCCACTCCTCTTCTGGGGATGGAGGGGAGAACTGGATGTACAAAAAGTGAAGATCACAGGTTGAGATAAGAACAATTTAGTGGAGACAGCAAAGAAATAAGAAAATGAACAGCAACATCAGCAGTATCAATTACAAAGCGTACAACAGCTGAACAGTTCTCATGCCAGTGCTCACAAGTACACCAGAGGAACCCCTGGCAAGACCTGCCATGCCAAGCTCCATGCAGCCTGGAAAGACACCCCTTCCCCACCCCTGGAACTAACAGTGTGGTAGTACAGAATAACCTCCAAGTCCTAGCCATGCCCCTCCTGACTACTGCAGAAATTAACTCTATCCTGGCTGGAATCAGGACATATATCTGTCTATAAGTATGAGAGACCAGGCAAGGTATGCAGCTCTTTGACTTCCTCTGTCTCTACAGCAGCTCTTCCAAAAGCCCAACAATGACTTTTTGGGTCCTTGAAATATCCTCTCCTGAGGTAATCTATGCCAAGGATGCACAGGGCCTCTGGGCCAGTCACAATGGGCTGGTTTTGCCATTCACTCCCAGTCAGGGTCACTTCACCTGGCAGTACAGTCAGCTGTTGAGATCTCCCTGTCACCACAGAAATAGAGATGGATTCTGCCCTTACATATTTTGATGGTATCAGGGTACACAGTGCACCTGTATCAACTAAACGCTTAGGTTCTTGTGGGTCTGATGTGCCAGGCCATTGGATCCACACAGTCCAGTAGATTCAACTGTCCCTTTCCTCCACCTGCCTGGAGACAGGGCCTCTCTAGACCTGGTCACGGTACTCATTGCTCACTTCTTGTAAATGTGAACTGGAGAACTTCAAGAGTATTGGAAGTAACATCAGCCCTCCTGTTTTATCTGAGTACTTGTCCAGTGGAAACTGGAGCGGCATTTATCCTTGGCTAATTTCCTGTGATGGTCTTCCTCTCAGCTCTCATACCCATGTTGCCAGGGCAGAGGTGGGTTTTTCCTCCCACTTCCTCGTGTATTCTCTGTAGCCACACAGGAAAAAATGCAGGTTACCTTGTGGTGTGTACTGTCTCTTCCATGCAGTGGGGCGCTTGCTCCCAGTAGCAGAGACTCTGGTCTCTATTGGTGGGGCATGGGACTCTCTAACTATCTTGAGTCTTTCAAATCTGTCCAAAGTCTTGGACAATCTTTCCACAGGGCCCTGCTTCCTCTTCATTCATCATGAAGCAAACTGATTTGGTCTTGGATTTCTACTTCTATACAGTATAGGGGCAGCTGCTGCCTGCATGTGTTGTTCCTTGGTTTCAGCTGCAGTTTGAGTGGCCATGGACTGATTTCCTCCTCCTTTCCCTGAGGGCACTGTCTAGTCTTGACCTGTGTCCAGTAAAGAGTAGCCAGGGCCCAGCACACTGCAGTAAGTTGCTTGTCTATGGAGTTGCTGCAGCATTTTCCTTGCAAATATTCTGTCACTTTATAAGGGTCCTATAGTCATTCAGGAACGAACTTCCAAACCATTGGAGCAGAGAATTTCCCCCAAAAGAAGGCCATTTTCTCCCATATTCCATGCCACTCAAATTCACCCACACTCAGGGCAGATCTCTGAATGACCTTGCTGGAAATCTCTTTCTTGACCCTAAACACGGTGAAGACAACACTGAGGAGACACACCAGACACAGCAATAAGAACATGCATTCCTTAACATCCAAAGGAAGTAAAAAAATTCCCACAAGCTGTTTAACAGGTCTGAAGGAGAAAAAGGGGGTGAAAAGCTGGGGAAAATCATCCATTCATTTTCTCCCACATGCTGGGTGTCATTATTAACGGATTCGCAAAAGTAGTGCCTCAGGTAAGGGTAGAGGAGCAACACTGGACACACATCCCAGGTAACCCTCACTTCCCTTGATCTTGTGTCATAAGCTGTTATCACACAGTTCAGCAAGAGAGCAACCCCAAACCTCCTCCCTTCAGAAACAGAACATTGGGAGAAGCATATAGTGCATATATGGAGGCACATACAGGGTCAGGTGCCACATCCACAAATTACACAAATGCTTAGATAAATGTTTCCAACTTGCTCTGCTCAGATCTTGTTATCTCAACCTGTCATGCCCCACATTGGATGCCAAATGAAGCTGTTGTGTTTTAGCAATGGAATTCCCCAATTTAGTGCCCCCACCAAAACACTCCAGACCACACGCTTCTTACTCCTCTCCCATACCTGTCCCCTGAGTCGGGGTGGAGAGGAGAATTGGAGGCACAAAAGGTAAAGAGCGTGGGTTGAAATAAGAACAATTTACTGGAAACAGCAATGCAAAAAGAAAATGAAAAGTAGCAGAGAGAATATCAGTATCAAAGTGTGCAGCAGTAGAATGATTCACATGCCAGTATTTGCCCCTACACCATGGAACCCCTGACAATGCCTGACCACACCACGCTCTGTGGCTGTAAAGGGACACCTTCCCCCACCCCTGGAAATAACATAAATACAGAATAACTTCCAAGTCCAAGCCATGCCCCTCCCGACTACTGCAAAAATTAACTCTTTCCTGGCTGGAGCAAGGACATTTATCTATCTATAAGTACAAAGGAGTTTGGCTGCTGAATGTTCTCTTTTGCTGGATAATTTAACATTTGCTTAAAAATCCTTTTATGTGATGAAAATTTATGGTCCATTTTTCACTGCTGTTTAATGTCTACTGTTTTAATCTGCTTGGGAGAAAAGCAGAAATGCATAGATTCATGCATCATAGACTACTAAAAGAATATAAAAGAAGTTGGCTATATTTTGACAGTGTTTTCGCTCTTAAGAAAATAAGAAAGGAAAGGCTGTAATCCTCCACACTTAACTGCTTTGACCACTTTGCTATCTGAGGACTTGGGATTCAGTTTCTAGAGAAGCTGAGCACCGTTTTGGCTGTTAGTACAGACTTGGAGTACACCTAGACAACAAAAGGCTTTCCATTATATTAAGACAGTGCATGTTTACTTGGAGTCAGCCAACAGCATTAGATAATATTTGCAATATGTCTTCATGAATTTCAGTTGCTATGACCATTTTCAGATTTATTCTGAAAGCAAAGGAGATATGTGACAGAGGTACTGGAGATAGCTGGACTATGCTTCTATGGCACACAAATATCACTGAGCTCAGCTTCATGTGCTAGCTCTAATGATAGCCAGCCTTACAAGCAGCTCACACAGTGGTGAAGTACATTTTTCTTGCTCTTTGTTATGTTGCCCCTAATGGGAAACATCTGGTCAGATCTTGTCACTAACCTTGGCTCAAACTGTAAACAGATGGACAAAGAATTTTGTGAAAATCAGTTTGTCTGGATAAAAAACTACAATTTCTTTTTTTTTTTTTCTTTTAAAAAACCCACAAAGAACAAAACAAAACAAAACAAAACCAATCAGGTAGCAGCATTTTCATTTATCTGATTATCTGACAGTGATTTTATTATTAAATAAATTTACATCTATGCTGGATTTTCATGAGGAACTCTGTAGCCTCTGGGCAAGGTTTTTTTTAATTATTATTTCTTTTACTATAGACTGTCCCATTTAGTATGACTTTTTCTAGCAACTTTCACAATGCACAGAAGGATCTCAGAAAGATTTTTGAAACCTTAGATACCAAAATTCAAAATTGTTAGAGAATTTGTTACAGTGGTTAGAGCAGCACCCTTCCAAAAGTTCATTGAGACCTCATTACTGCAAACACCTTGGCAGTTCAGCACAATGATGCTTGGTTTCTTCTTTGTTTTGTAAATATCTCTGTGTAAAGCTCACAATACAGGTTGCAAGGAAGAAACAAACAATCTAATCTAAATGCCATTGTGAATGGGAGAAATCCACTCCACAGTCCAAAATTTTGCCCAGATTTCCTCTTCTCTTCTTTCTGATGTAACATAATTTAATAATGCTTCCTCGCTTACAAATTTGTCTGGTCTCCATTGGTCCTGGTATGTCTTTCATTGGCATAGTCATATAATAGATATTTTCTGGGCAAATTGAGGAATTGCTCAGGGATTTTTTTTCTTGCCTTAGGGGATCTGATCCTGTTTTCATACCAGTGGAAGTGTCAGCTGGCTACAACACAACCGAGCGCAACAGAACCAGAATTATTTGTGTGAGAATACAGCTATGGTTAGGACATGTCTTTAAAGCCAGAAGTCTTCTGGAGTAGGTGTGCAGTGACCTAAACATAAACCTCTGATTTGCAAAGTCCTGTGGAAAAGCTTCTTTCTAGTTCTGCTCACTCCTCATGGCAGGTTAGAAATATCGGCCTAAATCAAAACACCTCAGTTAGGGAATGGTGTTTAGGTGCTATGACTATCTCCCAAAATTAGCCTCAGTATCCGTATTCATGCCTTGTGCCAAGCCTCATAGCTGTGTACAGCTACAGATGCCCTAGATTCTTGTTGTTGAAATGTCAGTTGTGATTCCAGCAATTATGATTTAGAAAGGATGACAATGAAAGAAAGTCTATTTTACATATAAAAAGGAATTTTTCTTTGTCTGTGGGAATCATGCTGCTAAACATTAACTGCTTGTGTAGCCAGCTATCTTGTTTACAAAAAAATTGTTTTCTCAAGTGCCCTGGGTTTTTTTGCCTTAAACAATTTTTGCTTCCGTAGTCTCTGCAAGCTGGTGCTAAACAAAATACAGCCACTTCTCCAGATGATGATGTGAGATCTTTGTACTGCACTGTGCTAGGAGACAATTACCTTGTGGGTGGGCAGCTGATGCAGTTGTCTGACTCAGGTCCAATGCACTTCTGACAGGATGCTTCACACAACTGGCATTCTTGGGAATCATTAAGATACTCCCCTGGTAGAAAAAAAATGGTTTATTTCAGATCAACATCTTACAACAAAAAAAAAGAAAAGAAAAAGAAAAAAGCACCAAGCTTTCCAGGTTGGAAAATATAATGACGAAAAGGAATGAAATCTTTTCTTAATTACTGAAATGAGCACATTCTCCTATGGCATCAGGAAAACAAGTACTTGCTCCCCTGGGGAACCAGGACACTCAGACTTGTTAGTTTCTAGTATTTATTTATGTATTTTTTTGTTTGTTTATTGATTTTTCTTTTCCACGTGGATTTGACAAAGAGTGATTTTTGTTATTTTTGTTATTTTATTTTGCATCAATTGAAGTAATGAGACTCTTAAGATTCACAAGTTACATCAAAACTGGTGCTACCAAGGAGTGTTCGTTATGCAATGTCTTAATCTGGCTGCAAACTGCAGCATAAAGGGGTTGCTGTCATGGGTGTGGATGTGTTGCACGAGGACACAGACTTGAGCAAGCTTCCATCAGCCAGAGACCTGTTGGTGCTTCCCAAACCTCTAGCTACAGCACATTTTTTCTCCCTCCCAAGCTGCTGATGGAAGACTCCCTACCTAAAGGACCTAGGCTTCCATTTTGGCTGAAGCCAAACCTGGTGCCAAAGTGCACATTTGGACTTGAAAAAAAATTTATATTATATGGATTTCTACCTTAAAACTGAGGTAAAGATATAAACATTTCCAGATCATGAATACACTAGTACTACTGTGCTGCTGAAGTGCAAAGTTTGCCTCTTTATTTACTGAACATTAATTAAAACACTGGTACAAACTGGTAAGCTGCATGCCTAATAACTCAAAGGGTAGAAATTTGGTAAGTACTATGAATATTTTATCTGTGTGCAGCATTATGTGGGGACAATAAATTGATTTATCACACAGTTTTATAAGGCTCAAGATTGGGTCTTTTATGTCAGTTTGTTTTGGGAAAATTTATTATTACCGAGTCTATATATTTAAGGAATTGCCTGTTCCTTCATTCTTGAGTAATGGAAGAGGCTGGGCAAAAAGTCCTATATAATACATAAAACCTGCAGTTTCTATGGATACTTCAATATCAAGCAACTCTTTCCACTTGCATTCCTGCTGGAAAATCCAGGTCTGGCAAATATAGCAAACTTTAGGAATCAAAATACAAATATGGAATGATTGGGGTTTGGCTCTTACTTGCAATGAGTTCCTTACATTTGAAGAGCAAAGGCACTGTACAAGCAACCATTTGTATCAATTTAAAACGATGTAGGGAGGAAAAATTTTCTAAAATCCTGCAAGTTACGTTCTCTGTCTGTTGTGGTTTTACATATTAAACAGTATTAATGAATTTTATAATAGTTGAAACGTCTGGTATGAGATATGAGCTAGGACAGTACGTATATGCTTAAGGGGATGGGAACAGTGTAGTTGTAAAGGCAAACTGACTGCAAAATCTAGCCAGCTCTGGGATAAACCTGGGGTACCCAAAATGTAGGCAGAGATGTAATTTTTGTTTTGTAATGGTTTGTGTATCTTCTAAAGAGCGGAAAAAAGTAAAAGACAAGCCAAAGGCCAGTGACAGAACCACATAAACCATGAAGACAGTGCTCCTCAGAGGTTGTTCTGGGATCAGTGCTAGCTGGGAAGAAGTTCAGACTGGGGGAAAATGAAGGGTCTCCTGATGAAATCAGGAAACAAATGTCTTTGAACACATACATGTTCACACCTGTTTATAGTTCCTCATTTTCCAAAGAGCAATTTTTATACATCTGTATCTCTATCTAGATGTCTATGTATCTATTTCCATGCATTTATCTAATCCCCTGCATGCCCATATAGGCCAAACCTTGAACTGTGTAAACTGGTGCAGCATTTCTGAACTGCAACACTGCATCTTGTATGACTGATTACTTTATAAAGGACTAAAATTAAAAACATTAGAAAAGCTGTTAGACATAGAATGCAGTAGGATTCTTAATTTTTCTAAATGTTACTCAGATAACATGCTTATATTGATGCACATCTATCACAATACCAAATATTTGTAAGTCTCACTTTCTAGAAAAAAATAACGTGGTCTTCAGGCCATAGACAGATTTGGTTAATGTAAGCCTCCTGAGGGTTTCTGAGGTGTATTCAGAAGCTGTAGCATGGAACCCCATGTTCTCAAATGCTTTATGAGATTTTAATATATACTTTTGTCATGATTTAGGAATAGTACTGCCCAATTCTGTGACCTCACTGAGACTCACCCAGACTAGATGCCACTCTCTTGCTTCCCTTCCCCCACCCTTTCTCCTCCCCGCTTCCTCTCTGGGGATGGGTTTGATAATTAGAAGCACAAAAAGTGAAAATCATGAGTTAGATAAGAACAATTTACTGGTAACAGCAATGAGATAAGGAAATGTGAACAGCGATGAAGTTAATAACAAAAGGTTGAAATTATTTGCATGGAAAATACAACAATACTGGAATGTTTTCCCCTCCATGATTTCTCTTGCCACTGGAAGGAGAGAGCAAGTCCCTTTCCCTGCCCCTCAAAACTGATGTGAGATGGTACCCACTAACATTAGGCTGTGGCTGTGGCCCCTTCCCAGATAGTATAAAAAATTTACCCTGTCATGGCTGAAACTAGGACAATTACTTATTTATATACATATATATAAATAGACACATATATTTGGACAGTAATGCAATCATGAAAAAATGTAGTATCTAAAAAGAATTCCCGTTGCAGATCTGATGCTTCAGTGTTTTATACTATTGGGTTTACATCCCTGGGAAATCTGTCAGGGTGACTTTATTACATAATTGCTTCTCTGACGTTGTTTTGTGATTTGTAGTAGAAAACTTTTCTGTTTCTCCTTTACTTTATTTGTCTGCACTACCTTTATGCTTATCCTGTGTACTTATCCGCTGGACCTGAGCTACTAATTCATACACCTCGGCTATGCCTGGTTAAATCCTTCACAAATGCCAGAAGTACTTAGTTTTTAAAGGTTTTATTTATTTCTGAGTTATGCCTTTCATTGGAAGTGGTGTAATTTGTTTCAGCTGTGCTTGGAACAGTGCCAGGAAGACCAGTTCTGTGGCTCTGAACTGAGGCATTTTAATGAATACTATTATAAGAATGTGCACCAGAAAATACTTACATGTTGGGCCCTCTGAATTGCAAATCACATCTAGCACTGTAGATCTGACATGTTAACAAAATAGTTTTTGGTGGATATTCAAAGAGTTAACACTGAAATTCAAAAAAGAAGACTTCTAAACTATTTCACAGGGCAGTTCAACCATCTGCCAGAATTCCTTGTGAGCAATGTATTTCTTTACAAATCTTGCTAGATAAATAGAAGCTGCCAAAACCTCAATAATTTTCTTTTCTTTTTTTCTGTATTAAAACTCTTTATCTGTCCAACATATTTATTAGAGGAATACTCTCGGCAGTGTGTCTTCACTTAGCTTTCAACCAGGCAATCATCATTAGTTACTTTGGATCATCTCATATTTATCATTCACTATTGTGTTAATTCTGCTACCTCATCACTTTGTTTAAAAATATATGTCACCTTGTTCAAAAAAAAGGAACTGGAGATATCATAGGAATAATGATATGTTAACAGACTTGATTCCTCATAATAGGAAGACTTTAATATACAGTTTTTGTGTCCATAGCTAGGAATGTCTAACTCCACATTTGGGCTGCATCAGGTTTCAGGTTGTGCCTTGAACTGCATACAAAATCCCTATACTTAAGGCTCAGTTCCTATCAGTTAATATGATGCATTTGAAAATGAGATAAGAACTATTATCTCCCATTAAGGAGGTGGAAACCTGAGTTGCAATAAAATCATCAAATTAGTTTGCAATAGCAAACTAGAACCTGTCTCTCCTGAGTCCCAGTCTGGAGCACTGTCATAGTTGCCAAGTCATTCTATGTCTTTGCACAAGCAGCACCAAGTGTACCTTTACCTTGTCACCATTTCTCTCCTGCTTTCCAAAACCTGTGCCATTCATTGACAGCAAATGATATTTCAGGAGATCAGTTAGATGGGGGTGTGAATATCCTTCTCAGTTATGCATGGAGATATGGACTTTCATGTGCTGGCTGTCATAAATCTTTCTCTCTTGTAGTCCCTCTGTGAGACTTAGTCACTGCAAGTCATGTGTTCTTTCCCCACTTTGTTTGATCAAAACATCACTTCATCTAATTTTAAAATGCTCTTTATCATCTGTAACATTGCCACAATGGCTTTTCCTTAAAATCAATGTAAAAAATTACCTCATTTCCTCCATTTTGCTTGTTTACTTTCATGGGAATCTGGATATGGATTTCGTACGTGGGATTTTTGTATGTAATCTTATGGGTTATAAAGGTTTGACAAAGCAGATAAAAACTGCTCAGAATTGCTTTTCATCCATCAGCTGTGAGAACTGAAATAAGTTGGTCTTAGGGAGCCCTCTGCTTTTTCTCATGTTTGGCTGTGATACATTTTATTTTGTCTGGGTTATGGGATCAGCTCCTTGAGTTCTCTGAAGTAACATTTATTCAAAAAGCTTAAGTAGATAACTAAAACTAACTCTCATATAAAAATCCATGCAAATTCACGCTGAGAATTCTTTTTAAAGTTACTCCTTTTCTTAGCCCAAGGTTTAATAGATTACAGCTCCCTGAAAGAAATCTTGCCATAATGTTCATGTTGTAACATTTTCAAGATGAAGACATTTCCTTTACCCTCAGATTTGGCAGTTGTACAAAATTTGCATCTGGTTTGCAATTATTTGTCTAGCTTTGGTTTTCAGTCTCCTGCTAATTACACAATGACCAAATTTCTGTCTCCCTATTTGGATGTGCAGAAGGAACAAAGAAGATACTCTTCATGGACAAAACTTTTGGGTATTATGATTTGAGGTGATGAGAGGGATTCAGGATTGGAACTCTTCTTTTCAAGAGTGCTCTAGGCAGTGACAAATGAGAAGGCTGAAAATAGGATATTGATTCCTAAGCCACTAAATCTCTCCCTTGTGCCAAGGGGCAAAGCAGAACTTTGAAAAGGATTGAACATCTCTTCCCTGAATAGCTGTGTGCTGAGTGTGATATAATGATTTTAGGATGAAAGGCCCCTTTGTTGCAGGATTAGGTGAGATCACACAGAGAGACTCAGGTTAGCTGTAATCATGACAGCCAGGAGTGAGGAAATAGCCTTTATCAGACTCCACTATCTTATACGGCCCTCTGTGCTTTTCCCTGCAGAACAAAACATTCACATCAGCCAAAGCTGCCTTATTTATTTCTAACATAAAGGGATTTTGCCTTCCCTTTACAATGTGTACTTCTCCCCACATTTCTATGTAGTATTAACACATTTGTTGTTAGAAACCCATTGAAGACCCAGAGCCCTCAGCGGTACTTAGTGGGCATAAACACACTCCAGAAGGACACTTTTTAGCATTTTAAAAATCATCTTTAAATCCCCATTTCTACTTATTTTTTTACATTTAAAATTTTTGCTTTAAAACTTCATTTGTACCAATTATATGGATGCCTGGAAGCATAAGCTGGCTGGGTTTGTAGTTTCTCCCCTTGCCTGTGTAAGCATCTACATCAGAGCCTGGCAAGGTGTTCAGCTGCTCACCTACAGCCTGAAATTTGACAGCCCCATGAGAAAGGGGAAAGGGAAATAGAACAATCTCTATGGATCTGTACCAATAAAGCTTTAGTTTGTACCCTTCTCACTTGTTGAAGGAGGGGGAAATACTACAGCTCTCTCAAAATTTTAGACTCGCAATGGAAAAAGCATGCTCAGCCTCTCCATTTCTTGAGCTTTCCAACAGGAAATTTTCCTGTTTTACGTTTCAAGCTTCCCATTCTTCATAAAAATCAGTAGCTGAGAATTTTCTACAGGGCAGTGGAACGGAGGCACCTGAACCTCACTGAAAATTATCTCATAGTGCTGATAGTACTGTGTTGGAAAACTGGGTAGTTGCTCGTGAAAGATAAAAATAAACGTGGTATGCTTTGAGTAGAGCTGGTGTTATTAGTGCCTGGAGTACATTGAAGAGAATCTTTCACATCAGAGGCAACCAAGGTAAGACAGTGTGTCTCTCCGATGTTATATAGCAGGGCGTGTCTACTTTGTATACACGGAGCCCTCCCTGACCACTGCAGGATGTCTCTAATCTGATTTGAATAGACATAAACCTGAAGTGGGAAGAGCTGGATGCTTTGGGGCAGTATTTCAGTGGTGTCATCCATCTTAACCTAAGAGACTCCTGCACAAGCTGTTTGTACTGTACATCTTCAACTTTATCAGGGTATGAACAGAGATCTGCTGATAACTGGGCAGATTTTAGCAGGCCAACTATTGTTCCAACAAGATGTAACAACACAGATTTGTATTGTTAATCAAATGCAATTTCTGTTTAATTTGCAGAGATGAAGACATATTAAAACCTGAAAGAAACCTGCCAAAAGGATACAAGTGCCTCCTTGGAAGTAAGGAGCAGATCAAATTAAATCTTTTAACGAGTGGTATAAAGGTCTAAATTTTATTCCCATCTGTAACTGTTCAGCCTTCTCAATATGCTCACACTGATGATCTTCCCTTGCTTAAAATCTTCCCTGGTTCCTGGTCTCTGCTATTAGCACCTCTGTATCACCAAGGTAATATTTTTTTTTTTTTTTTTATTACAGATTACATTCCCTTTAACAATCACATATTTCATAGTGAAGGTGTAGAGATTGGGAAATGACACAACTCTTCTAATTCAGATATAGCTGGAGAGAGATTTTGTGACACAGTTGGACAGTGGGAACTCATTTTGAATCCTGCTTTCAGCCTTGAAAGTGTTTAGAGAGGATGTGCTAAAGGCACAGCAAGACCAACATTAACACTTCATTTTGGTATGGCCTTGCTCTTGTAGTAAGAAAAGGGGCTAATTTACTCAGGAATGAAAATTTGAGTTATTTTTGTCTTTTTATCCAGTAGCATTGCACAGAATGGTCTGCTGGCATAGTCATGAGCATGACAGCATGACAGCAGACAGCAACCAGATCCGTGGGGATTGGCAATCAGGTGCCAGATTTTTCTTCCAATCCACATCTCAAAGAACATCTGCAGGCATCAGGAGAAGGGCAGCGGGCAGGCCAAGGACAATTGTAAATGGAAAAGTTATGCAGTATTATCTGAATTATAATTAAACTGCATTAGTCATGTTCCATTGAACATCCAGTGTTACTTTGAATTTGCATGAGAGAGCCATTAATTCTCCTTGGGTAAACAAGTCCTCTCTGCTTGTCAGTGTTCTGGCTTCTCAACCCCAGGCTGATTGGAAAAATGGGTACCTAATCATCTCATTGCTCTCTACTGTTTTCTGATGGCTGAGTAATTTTTGCTTTGAAAAGTGTTGATGTTTTCCCAGAAGACCTTAAACAAATCCATCCCCCAAACACTCAGAAAAACTAATAGATGATTGTACAAGAGTCATTCTTCTAAGCTTCCTTGGTCATCTTTGGCAGCAAATACATGAGCTGCTCATGTATTTGCTGCCAAAAACCAACAATGGCCATGCTTTGGTGCAGCACAAAGAATCTGCATTTGTTGCTTACTGGAACTATTTTTTAAAAAATACTAAGAGCTTACTCCCCCTAACATGTCTTCCTTTGACTACAACTCCCATTTTAGAATTGAAAATTGTCTCTGTTTTCATGCGTAAACACTGCTTTTTGATCCAGAAAGGAAGTCCTTCAGGATAATTTCAATCACAGCTCAGCTATTAAATGTTAACTCTGTGGTGATGCCTGCTACACTCGCACAGCAGGTGAACATTATTGCAGTTTCTCTGGCTTTATCCTGAGGATTTCAGAACAGTTTTCCTAGTAAGACCTCATGTTACTGTGCTCTGAGAAATCACAGAATGTCCAAGGCCTTTGATAGATCCGAATCCTCTTTGCTCATTGGTGTGGAACCAGTGATGGAAATATGGGTGTTGATTGCACTTTCACTGGCTGGATGCAATACTAAGGTTCAGAGCCTTAGCTTGTTCTTAGGGCACTCACAACCCTTTAATTCCTGCTAATGAGGAGGGTTTAAGGCCCAATAGAGTATCATGACAGGTGGTAGTAAATAATCAGATAATTATCTACTTCAATAAAAAACAGAAATCTCATAAAATAGTTTAAGTAAAAGATGTAATTGAAATTACCTTAAACAGAAATGAGCTTTTCCCCTGGTAAAGAAAATGCTCATCAAAAATATATTTTCAACCCTTTTTTTTCACTTATCAAAACTCCCTATTCTGGTCAAGGTCATGCAAGTTGTTGTGTATCAGTTTCCTTTTGATGATAACTTGAATAGGGTTTTTCTTTGTATGCTGTAAAAGTTTGTAAATGCTTGCTTAAAATATCTTGCACAAACATCTAATGGCAGAACTTCCCTTGGTTCATTATGTACCAATGACAGGACAATCGTATATCCAATATAAATATAAGGCATGGTAATGGGTCATAGAGAAGTTATTATTCAGCAAATTGCTCTGCAAATTAAAAACTTTGACTCATACAAGCAGTCTCTTACATGTCTTTACAGGAATCTTGAATTTATAATAGTCCTTCTTACAATCATTCAGTTCATTAAATATATTCATTAAAAAGTAACAGACGGCTATTAAGAGGATTAACTTGCTCATAAACAGTTGTAACTTGCATTGGGTGAAATTGCTGTAGACAACTCTAGTGCTTCTGCATATAGGTTTACTCACAGCTCTGTCAAACCCCTTATGATCTGACAATGTGGCACAAGCAGCAGCCTGCTATCACAGAATAAATTCAGTTGCAAAGAATTTGACATGACACTGGAAAGCTGCAATTGCAATAGAGATTGAGACCATTGTAAGGTCTCACAGGGAAATCTTTACCAGAAAATAGTGCGCTTCACAGAGTGGAAGTTTGCAAAGCCTCCCCAGAAAGAGGCAGGGAGTGCCAGTGGACACAGGTCTGTGTATCCACTGTGGGCTAAGCCAAATGTCCCAGGAGCTGCTGGTCAGAAGCAAAAGGTTTCCACTGACCTGCTCTGGCATCTGATCCTACAGTACTGGTGTGTGGCTGAGGTGGAAAGCTGCAGCTGAAAAGGGAGTGAGGCTGGGACTCCATTGCAGAAAAGGAAACATAACACCCCCACACAACAGGTTTCTGCAGGATGTTCTGCAGGTCTGGGGCACGGTAAACTTTTTTTAGCATGTGTGATTTTTTTTTTTGGTTTTGGTATTTTGACCATAGATGTCTTTATTAAAAAACTTCGAGACTTATAGTAAAGAAAAGGTCTAGACATGTGTCCAATTTGCATTTAAATCAAGGATTCTCGTAGACAAATATGAACTGGGAAATACCATGTTCTAGCTACAACGGCATCTTCAATTTGTTACGGCTTTTTGAACGAACAGATTTAAACTGATGCCATACACACTCTTTCCTGACATAGGGAAAATTATTATTTTGTCCATACTTAGTAGCTTCTGATCTTTCTGAAATGGTCTGTATCCATTTGGTGTGTCATAAACAGTGTCAACTACTGAACACACCAAACCACTCATCATTGAATTAGAGAGGGAGGATCAATCACCTAAGAAAACTCTGCAGCTGGCAACAAACTAGTTTCTTTCAATTGCAATCTTGTTGCTGCAATGATCCTCTAGTACAAGTATGAGCTATAGGCTGCTTACAAATTTTGCATGTGTCTGACAACAGATATTAAGGCATAACAAATAAAGGTGATCAAAGAGTCTAAGCTGACACCAGAAAGTTCTGGTTTTCAGCCTAAGACTCAGATGTATGCTTACTTGTCTGCCCGTTTGGAAGATGCAGGTGAGGTGGAAGCTGAAACAAGCAGTTCTTCATTCCATGCTGTAGGTAACCCTTTTTCCAGGAGTGGTCTCACCAAGCTACTGCTAAGAATGTGCCATCCCACATACGCTTGCATTTGGGGACTGTCAGGGCAACTGTGGGACACCAGCACGGCACCGTGCCAGCGGCCACTCCGTGTGACTGCAAGGGTGAAACTTCCTTCTTAACTGCCTCAGCCAATAGGTCGTTACAAATTTTGCTTTTTAATCCTGAACACACAGAGATTAGACCCATCACAAACTCTTACAGATCAGAGGAAGTCAACATTGTTACCCACTAGGGTTCAGACACGGCTCTACTGTTACTACAGAAAAGGTGATCTCCATGTAAGCCAGGTATTTCTGCAATCATAAATTCCATCACTTAAACTAAAAAAAGTCTGTAATAAAATTAAACACCCAGGTATCTAAGTGCTCTATACCACAGAGCAATCTATGTCCTTCAACAAAGATGTTTAACATATGGATCAACATGTTTTTCCAGACCAAAAAACCAGGAATTTAGGTTAATTTAATAGAAAAAATAAAATATGGAATAACATTGATTTTGGCCAATATCAATTACAACAGAACTACCCTATTTTACAAATAACAACTGAACATTTTACACATGTACAGTATTCTTTTCAGTAAAAATGGATTTTGTTATAACAATGTCAGGGTTTTTTTTAAAGAAAACAAAGTTATTAATTTCTTCTCTATAATAGTGTTAGAGACATTTGTAAGTATCCAAACAGATTCTTTACAATCCATTACATAATTAAATCTCAATAGTGAATATATATTTATATATAACATATATAATATTAACTTAAACTTTGAAAGCATTATGTTCTATTTAAACACGCTATACTGAGAAATGAGGCAGTAACAGACTAGTAGTTAAACTAGCACAAATTTGAATGTTTATCAGGAAATTTGTAGTGGGCACCAAAGGAGCTTGACTGCACTCTGTCATACTGAACCAGGCTGTAATAGTTTATCTGCTCTCTGCTAAAGAGGACGTTACCTCTAAAAACTTGTATTCATTTGTTGGTAAAACATCCACAGTCATTTTTGATCCCCTTTATTTTCCAGGATTTACATGCTTAAACAGCTGCAATCCATTTTCTGTTTGTATGTCCAGGAAAGCTAACTGAGAAAGACACTTTGTATGTTCTAAGTATTATCCCCAGTAAACAGTATCTTTGAAGTTCAATTTTCTGTTTTTTGTGAAATGACTGTCTTTTGAACAATATGCTGAGTGAAGCTGAAGAAGATAAATTAAACAGAAATTTGTGCTGGCAGCCATGTGCCTGGGCAGAAAAAGAGTGGGGCTGGGGTCACTTCTCTTATCACTCAGGACCATTTTACAGTGAAGTAACTTCATTGGCCTCAGCAGGACTATTCCTGCTGAAATTTCTATTGTGAGCAGTTAAGAGCAGATTCAGGCCCATCACAACACCAACAAAACCACTGATTTATTGCCCTATATGCAATTATTCCTGGAGGTGTATTTGGCACAATTATAAATCCAGTCCTGTAAACATGTCCTGTTGTATATAGTCACACTGGCATTTACATATGGGCACTATGAAATAGTTCCACATATCTGTATGATAATATCCCCTTTTTAAATGAACATTACAAGACAACAATAATTTATGAATACTTCTTACATGTTAGCAATGTTTTCTGACTTCTGAGCATATACATTACTCTCACTTATGCAAATCAAGAGAAGTAGTATATCCTAAATTTGTCCATTACAGGAACTATGTTTTTTTTAATGTTTATTTGAAATAGCTTTGACAATTTAAAAAAATAAAATAAAAATCCTAGCATATCTGTCAATAAGCCACCTGTCTAAAAATGAAATTTATATGACCAAAACCACATTTTGGGCAAACATATATACATATCGCATGTGATACAAAAAACAGCATACAGCAGAGGAAGTAAGAAAGAAATGTGTGCAGAAATGTTCACTTTCCATTTTTTAAAATAGTGTTACAGAAGGGGCAGAACTTAGTCCTGCACTAATGATGTTTCTGATCCCCTCAGGAACTCAAGTTCCCCCTGTCAATACATACAGCACAAAAAAAGACTAATGCAAATTTTTTTGTATTGTTTAGTTTTAATCCATGTAAACTTGTGTTGTATTCTTGAAACACTCTTTAAACATCTTGAAGTGGAAAGAAGCAGGAAAGAAGGGAAGAAAAAGGACCTTCAAAAACCAGGAATAATCCTAAGGTTGACAGGAAATCAAATCAAGAGTTAAATGTTAATTTTGGCATCAAATACTTTGGTCACACAATACTGACTCTGTGATCCTGGATGCTCAGCTCTAGACAACCAGTTATGAAAGGTAGGCGTGTTGTAGTTTTTCCATTTAAGTTCCAACAAACAGTTTGCCATCTCCCCAGACAAAGAGGGGGGAGAGGGAGAAAGGTGGCTTGCTTTCTTTTCCTTTTCCTTTTTTTTTTTCCTTTTTCAGTAATACGGATTAATCTATAAGTCTACAGGAGGAGGAGGATGCTGGGAGGTGTCAGTTCACCCCTTTTGTTTACATGTTCTGCAACACAATTGCTGAAGCACTTTCCTCTGGCAGAGATTGTTCTTTTTCACCAGCATACAGAATCCTCCCTCGGCCCAGGACTCTTCCGTAGCTTCCAGAGGGTAGCAGCAAGAGAAGGAGGGGAGGTTGAAGGTTTGGAGAGCACGGCGTGTACAATGGAGGAAGGTTTAATTGGTCAGACATGCAGATTTGGTTGAAGAGACCATTCAGGAGCAGGTAGCAAGTAGGAAATTTGGTCCATCAAAAGGAATTTCAGTCAACAGCATTTTTTTTTTCAGGAAGAAATATTGTGTGGTCCAACAGGGAATGATTGGTATCCATTTATGAAAAGGAAAAAAAGATTAGAAAGAGAATAATTAGAATACAGTGATATTTACAGCAAAGGAATTTGTTCTCAATTTTTATGAAGTAAAAGAATAAAACAATCAAACCACAGAAAAAGAGTAAAACATTCTATACAGAAATGCAAATCCTGTAGAATGAGTTGCTCGTAGGGCATTTAAATGAGACTTGCTCTGCTTTTGCAAATTAACAGAAATAACCCCCCAAACCCTGCTGGACCTCCCTTGTTGCCCTGGACTGCTGGGAACACGTGCTGTGTGGTGTGACCCACCATGGTGCACTGCAATTGCCTGAAGGCCTGCACATCCATGTGCTGCCCTTCCACGAGAGCTCCACTTGGAAGAATGGTGGTGACAGTACTGAGATGGGGGGTCCTCACCTCGGGCCGCTGCAGTGTATGTGATTGAGGCTGCAAGTGTTTGAATGAAGGTGGATTTATCCCAGCCATATTAAAGACAGAACTGGTATCTCAAATGTTTGCATTGCAGAAATCGATTGCAATACCATATTAGCATTACACTTCTTCATTTGTCTATCTATATCTGTCCACTTCTGGACTTGCTTTAGACAGTAACTCTTCAAATGTCCAGACACGAAAAGCATGATGACTAGTCTACCAATCTCTCGTGACTAGTTTACCAATACTGCAATGTAACTTTACAATTAACCGGACAATTTTCAAAGTTTGGAAGCCTGTATTCCAAAGAGAAGTGCAAAGGTCCACAGAAACATGACTCACACCTGTGCTCTTTCCTTTTTCTTTTTTAAGTCTTCTTTAACTCTTAGTAAATCCAGTGGAAATAAGCTGGACTCAAGAGTCATTGTTAGCTTTTGTTATATCTGATGTCAGGTATCTTCCCAGACTTTGTTCTGATATGATTTTCCTGTTGGATTGCACTTGTTGGGCTCTATTTACAAGTAATTCACATGGTAACATTTTTAGGGAAGCACAATGTTATCTAAGTGTCTCTGTAATTGTGGCATTTAAAAGGAATAAATATTAGTGAATAATTAAGCCAATCATAAGCAATAAGAAGGCTGCCTTGGTTGCCACAGGGAATTTGGAGGAAGTTCAAATCTCCACCCTAAATTGCATGCTCCCTATTTCAGAATTCTTTTTTTCTCACTACCGTTTCACACAAATGAAGCAATACCGCAGGCACTTTAAATCATTTTTACTCACCAGCATTTTCACAGTTTAAAGCGGCGAGATAGATGAACAAAATTCTATTAATAGTACTCTAGGGTTCTCATATAAAAATCTGTTGAAAGCAATGGCTTTTGAAAAAATGCTAAGGAAGGAAAAGTAGGTTGTTGCAAGGGGAAAAATTGTTTTAGGAAAATTCAGGTAAAGTGGATGTGGCTAATCTTGCTAATACATGCAAATGTAAATTTCTCCTTTTGATATGACTGAAAAATGTAAAAAGTAACGTAGACGTTACTTAAAAGAAGAAGAGAAGCAGGCGAAACCAACCCAATACATGTAAAAGAAGAAGCCAACAGTGATAAAATGGACCTTTTCAGAGAGTTGCACTCACCATCCTTGCATACTGTTCCAACGACACAGACACCAGTGTCTAGGTTATAGCCACTCGGACAGCTCGTACAGTTTCTGTCTCCTGGGCCACTGCAATCCAAACAGCTGGCATCACACCTAAGAGACAATGGCAGGCATTGGTCTTCTGGCCTCAACAAATGTAAGACTTCCTAGGAGACCTCTTTGGTATTGCAAAGGACTCGTTTGTTCTTTCTAGAGGTATAAGATACTATAATATTACTGTTATGATATACATATAATATTACTAATTAGGATAATAAATAATTGACTACCCCGCAACTCCGTCCTGCTTCTTTCCATCAACAACTTTCTACTCAAGCTTTTTTACTACACAACTGCATTTTTCTAGTGCTTTGAAACGATGCATAAATAATCAGCAAAAGTATCATGCTGCTGGTGCATACATGTGCCAGAAAGGCATGAACTAAAGCCACTGGATAGAAATGACTGATGTGATGCCCAGTCCCTTCATCATCCATCTTGCTCCATCATAGTTTCATTATGTATTCATTGTCTTTTTATGTGGAATACACTGAAACACACAGTGATTCCCTTCCTGCCCTGAACTCAGATCTGAGTCAATAATAAATTATTCCAAAGGGCAACAAATGATATTTGTTTAACAAAGAACGGAATAGAAAAAAATGTTTCTTCCTTGCACAGCACAACTTTGTCCAAAATTTATCCAGCCATTTGTACACTTGAGTCAGGTAAGCTATTCTAGACAGTAGTTTAGAAATAAACCTGTGCTATGTTTGTGAATATGCAATGGAAGAACTGAAATAGTCTTTATAAATAGTAATTAGCTTGCAATGAAAAGCCAGTAGTTTGATTATTTTTGTTTGCTATTAAGAAATACAGATCCTCTGTCAGATTTGTACATTTTACGCTTCTGTGCAAATCTACTTACACTCACTACAGGCTGTTTTAAAGTGAAGGTCACACACACATACCAGAAAAAATACTTTTATAAGACCTGTATGAATATAAATAATAATAATAATAATAATAATAATAATAATAATAACAACAAAAACAATAATAGCTTTTCCTTCGTTTGCTTAGCATTCAACATTGTTTTGTATTTTTTGAAGTCAGAGGTATTTTATCTTCTAATAACTATGATTGTTTTCAACACAGTAATAGCTACTATACTGCCAAATATACTAGTGTTTGTATACACTAATATACTATTGCCTGATATACTGCCAGATATATTAGCCACTGACCATACCTTTTGCAGCTTTTGTATCCGCTTTCAGTGGAGTGATCAAGGTAATAACCACTACTACAGGACTGCACACATCTTCCATCTTCCATAAAATAACCCTGTGTGCAGTTTATACAGGCATCTACTCCAGCACCTTAGTCCAAAGAGAAATTGTTAGAAGGTAGGTACATTGTCAGAATAAACAGCGACATAATTTCAGTGTATCTTTTTCTGGAATAAATGTCTGCAGTTCTAAAGCTCCCACAAAATCTATCAGTCATTATTCTATCCCTGGAAGAAAATGGAAGGCGTTACTGGAAATAATATTAAGTTCTACTAAACTGAAAAAAAAGAAAAGAAAAAAAGGAAAAAGAAAGGAATGTATGAAGTTTTCCAATTAAAAACCTAGATTTCCATGCTAGCTGAAAGAGGTTTGCCATATTTAAAATGTAATTAAAAGCTAGTAAGAGGATGAAGGATTCACATGTGAACAATCGTGTTATACTGTAACTGTGACACAGTGGAATAAAATCAGAGGTAAAATCATACAGGAATGAAAATTATGTAGACAGATGTCAGTGGGGTACCTGCACATGTTGCACAGGAACGGTGGCATGGTTCACATTCTCTGCCACTGTGGTATTTTCCTTCTTCACAGCGGATAGCACATCTGGTGCCATGCAAACTATTGTAAAAAGGAAAAAAAGCACAGGGCACATAACAGCAACAGAGGACAACAAGATCGGGCACAATCCAGTAATTTGATCAAAGAACAACACACATATTATTAAGGATTCATCAGCTTCCTTCACTGGGTGTATTTTATAAATTTAGAGACACCAATCACTTAAAAAGGGAATGCAAAACAGTTTTGCCGATGGTGAAGTAAAGAAGCTGTTAACAAACTCTTTGTAAATACCACCAAGTAATAGGGGCCAGACAAAAAATTAACAATAACAAACAGCACTAAAAATTCAGGCATGTAAAATGCAATTATCCACCAGGAATTTGGCACAGGGTCAGCATTAAAAAAAAAAGCTAGGGGACTTGTTAACTGAATGCCAGTTCTGTGTGGCTTGTGAGATTTGTCAAGATTACAGCTGGAGGTATTCTGCCTGCAGGCACTTTACAGAGAGCACAAAAATGTGAGTAACAGAGGAAAAGAAATAGCATAAAGAGTCATTTTCATGCATTTCTTGAAGTAGCTGTTTATTGCTTTCCTGTTAAAAGGTGCCTATAGCAGTTTGTTAGGGTTTAGACTTTGTTTGTTTGAAATGATTTATATTTTAAGGTAGGACTTCTCTGCGATGTTTACCATCTTCTGTGGAACCTCAGCATTCACCCAATTTAACCCTTTTTCTAAAAATGCTCATCAGCTCTGGGGTTTATCACTCTGAGTGCTAACCATGCTTTTACAGACTGGACCAGCAAAAGTCAGGTAAGCTCAGCACCACTGAAAATTTTCAAGGGTGTATTCAGTCTCAGTTTAGAAAATAAACTAGCAATTCAACAAAACTTCACAACCCCCACTTTCCTCTTTCATTTCCTCAGCAACACACCTTGAAGAGCTTTACAACACACATAGCATTATCATGTTTTTACAGATGGAAAAATAATATGCCCAAATTTATTTAATGGGCCAGTAATGGAGCAGATCTGGAATCCAGGTCTCTCAAGACCCAGCCTAGGAAGGCCCTGCTCACTGATACCTCTGCCAAGAAAATGCAGGAAGTTTTGAACAACTATGGAATATGAAATGCATGTCCTGAAAAGCTCCATTTATCTGGTATACCCACAGATTTTTTAAAATGTTACTGAAAATTAATCTCAATTTGCTAATATTGCCCAAGAAAACATGAAGGCTGGGTTTTAAAAATTTTTTTAGTATTTCAATTTCAATAAAGGAATCCAGCTATTGATGTTCTAGAAGCAAACATTCAACTTCTACCAAGAGATGAAAATCCACTTAATTGCAACATGAAACCTCAGTATTAAAACATTAACACAGTGCTCATATTCAAAAGAATCCCTACAGATACTGAATACTGACTTCATATTCTTTTGTGGCACTAAGCCAGCATACAATCTGTCATGGATATTATAAGATTTTTGACTTTTGCTACTTGGATCAAAAGGTCATTCTTTATAAAGGAGCTTGAAATGTGTACTGCTGCTTTGTATGTTTTACCTGTCATTTTCAAGAATAATTAAGTTCCCATCTGAAGAAAAAAATCTCCACTGCTGTTTAAAATACATGATCACTGTACTGTAATAGAATTGAGCCTCTGGTACTTGAGATAAGTGAATGACTGGATGCATGAAGAAATACAATAAAGATAAGAAAATAATTTCTAACTACCACATGAGTGAATCAGAAAGATTAATACAATTCATTAGCTCTACTTCTGAAATAATCCTTGACTGACATACTGTAGGTCAAAAATTGAAGAAGCCAGCCTTCCACGTGACTGTGGCTTTTATGTTACCTGAAATGAAAGGCCTTCTAAGAAATCTGTTCTTAGCCAAACTGGCACACAGGAACACTATTAGAGACTAAACAGCATTGGAACAGATGAAATGAGGGCCATGCAAGGTTAAATAGCTATCTAATGTTCTTCATTACATATCTACAGACTTGTATGCCTCTTCAGATATTATGTTAAGAGACATCCATAATTTCCTTACCTTAGGCCATGTCTGCATTCTGTGCAGATTTGGAATTCAACACAGGTCTTGCAGTTTTCACTACATTTTCGACAAACAATCTTATCTACAAGAGAAAAAAAAGAAAACAGCCCAGAAAACCTTGATCAGTTTTGTTTGATAAAATTGTATGAAAATAGTATTGCATGACTTACTGCTTTCTAGTTTGACATCAACATCAAGCTAGACTGAAATAGCAAAATTCTGCCTATCATTAGCTTTTCCCATCAAATATCAAATGATTTACATTTATATACATTTGAAGTTAAAGTTGCACCCTGAGAAAAAGATGTTTTGAGGCCATTAAAAAATTTTCATAAACATTTAAAATTTACATTCACTATTTATAATATGGACATAAGTCACCTTCTCATATAGCAGTGATATGCAATAATGATTGCCATATGTTCTGGAGACTGTCCTGCAATCTTACCCTTTTCCTGCAAGCAGTCTGTCCTGTCTTCCTGATTTGGTGTTAAAAGACACACCTGCATAAACAGATCTGATCTTAACAAAGTAAATACATAAATTGCTTAACACCTGCCTTTTTATCTCTAGAGATCCCTTCTTTAAGAAATATCTCTCTCTCTTCAGCTCTGCTGTCTTTTGACATGCAGTTACACATACCCTTCTGAGAAGAAAAATTTTCCTATTGAATCCTAAATTTTCATCTATACATCTTAATTTGTGTGGAGAAGAGTTTTCTTTACTGTAGTTCTCACACAGTGAAATTGGAAGAATTAAGGTAGGACCTGTTTTTACTAATTCTCAAAAGCAAACACACAGCTTCATGCTGGAGTGTTGCAGTGTGCAGACTGGAGAAAGCTAAAGGTTAGGTACCTAGGTGAACAAAGCTCCTGAGAACACATTTATCTTCTAAGGAGTGTCTAAAGATAACAAAAGTCACTGCAGTTTTAAGCACATGTTTGAATACATGTCTAAGTATTTTTGTTAGCCAAAGCTGGAAATTAAACATGGACAGTCTACTTGGCAATCACAGGAGGAAGCTGAAGGCAGGTATCTATCATGGCTGAGGATTACTGCTCTTGGACAGTCACATCACTCTGTAGGTGCTTAGGTCTGTCAGAAACATCATTTGCAACCATGTCCCATCTGAAGAGACTATTTTTCTTAGACCTCTGGTTCACTGGCCATGGCCAGTTTCTCAGCTCTCACTTCTGGTGCCATATAATCTTGCTGAATGGGGAATTCCTGATGGCCAGAATGTGGGTGCTGTCTGTCCCTTTCCCAGGTAGTGATAACCCTGTTCTGTCCTTCAGCTGACTTGCTCTCGAGCTGCCCTAGCTCTGCTACTGTTACTCCCAGCCACCTCCAGCTGAAAAGACATCCTGCAGTAAGTACAGTTTTTAAAATAAAGGCAGATTATTCAGGACATTCTTGATCACACTTGGCAACAATTTAATAAAAGGAATAGGATAAGAGATAGATGCATCAACAAACACTTTTCCTGCTCATAAGCATTCCAGCAACCTCCCCAGATCAAATTCTGTAGCCCGCAATACAAAACCAACAAGAAATACTAACTCTTATCCAGGTAAAACCCATCAGGGCAGTTGGTAATACAGCTATTGGTTACTTCATTCAGGTAGTAGCCAGATTTACAGGTCATGCACTGGTCATTTTGGCCTCCAAAACAGGTTTCACAATTGGGTGAGCATTTTTTACATCGTTTCTTGTCTGCATTGTAGTGACCAGGTGGGCAGGTCGAAACACAGATCCTGCAGACAGCAGGGAAGAGAAGGCAGAATTGTTAATGAAATAACCTGCCACCACACTCCTGGACCATGACTGCAAAGCAGAAGTATTTCTCAGCATTGTTGCTTTTCTAAGGATCATGTGTTTATTAAGATATAACCCTTCAAGGCACTGCATCAAGCTCTCTCTTGCATTTATGTCCCTATGAGATATGCTATTTCACTAGCAAATGGCTTGTCAGTCTACAGTATAATTTCTGACCATCTACATTTCTTCCTATCTTGTTCACTTAATCACATAAGCTGTAGTAGCTATAAGAGTCTATATATACATATAAATATATATACAGAGAGAGCCTCTTAAGGAAAAAAAAAAAGACGTGGGGATATAATCACAGAAGGGTTTTTCAAAGCTGTAGTTTAAATTCTGATTAGCTAGGGTTTGGGGGTTTTTTAACTCCAAAGAAAATTTTCTAAAGTCAGGGGAAAATGAATTATCCATGACTGCAATGAAAAGGAAAGGAAAGTAAGTTAAGATATATACTAAGAAATCAATGAAGTAAATTTTTTTTTCTCTTTGTCTTACCTTGTGTTGTTTTTAGATTTGTAGTAATAGTGCAGACAGTCAGTACAATGATCTGGTCCTGGCCCATCGCACCCTACTTTACTGCATTCTGCATTGCAGGGACCTGTAATAAAAACAGAATACACAGGGACAAAGGGGTTAAAACTTCTCATTTAGTACTTGAGACACCTTAAAACACAGTATTTTATTGCAGAATGCAATTACTCTGTTTTCCTGTGTTGAGGACTACATTTAGTACAGGTAGCTTGGTTTGCTACCTGCAGTGTGAGCTCAAGATTGAGCTCTGGGTGGCAGAAGCTCCAAGCAAGAGGCTGTGCAGACCCTTCACATAAAAAAGGACACGGGGACCTGTGGCACTGGTCAGGTGACTGGACACTTAGCAGACACAGCAAGGGCCAAAGACCCTGAGACTTTCATGCACTTACACTGTAAGGGTATAAAAGCCCCAGGGTTTCCCTTGTTCAGGGTCCTTCCTCAGAGGCTTAAGCTGTTATTTTGTTATTGCACCAAGATTAAATTATTCTAAGGATGCGGAGTCTGAGACTCTGCTATGGGAAAACTAGAGTCGAGGTAGCAAGGAAACCTGTTCTGACTGTCTGAGTGTGGGGTGTGTAGCTGTGAAGGCGCCTCAGTCCTAGCTCAGGTGATGAGAGTATGACTGCCAGTGGTTCCTCGATGGCTGGACTGGGAGGTTTCCTGACTACCTGCTTGATTTAAATTCAAAAATTAAAAAAAAAAAAAAAAGGCAAACGTTTCTAACAAGTATGGCATCCTTGTTTTATTTGGAAATACGTGAAGGTTTCTGTAATTCATAATTAGGAATGATAAGCAAAATAGCTTATAAAAAGCAGGACAACATAAATGATGAATATTATGATCAGTGGCTACTCTGGTTACCAAGCTGGTATCAACTGGTCCAAGATCCAAGTGGCTACCATGACCCAATGAACCAGACACCAGGGCCCCAATGCTCTGTGCTGCTACGTGCTGCAAAAGCCTCAGATAGTACTCACTGATTCTCAAGTCTTCCATCTCACCTGCACTCATGTTAAGCTTGATAATGCCTGCGGATCTTTTCCAACTCAAGATATTCTACCATTTTGTTCTTACAGTTTTCAAATAGATCCTTCCTGCTATGGGAGGAGAGAACCATCAAATCTTGCCTTTATGCAGATGAACAATGCCTGTGAGTGAAGTTACAACTTTCAGGATCACTGCTCTCTTCTCAATGAAATGTGTTGAGATTGCTTCATATAAAAACTTAACAAGTTAGTGACCTTTACGGTAGAGATAGTGGTGTTTCATTACCTACCAAGAAAAGCAGTTCTGCAGCTCTCCATCTAAAATAGAGACTGTGGGACTGACATGCTATGAAAGGAGAATTGAATAAGAGAAAATACTAAATTGAACTTTGTCCTCCTTTTTGCAGGCCAGCAATATAATTCACATTCATGACATGGTACTGCTAATGGTGGATTACATGTAAGAAACTGCCAACTTGACTTATTTTGCAGTGCTAAAAATCTAACTCTATAAAAGTCTAATGACAAGGTTGAAAAACTTCTATAGGGATCGGTGAGAAACAACACAGACGTAGAAGTTCTTCTCATATATATTTATATGGGCATAAGTATATTCAGCTCTATATACTTACATGCAAAACAATGCATTCTTCATAGCATGTTAATTGTAGCTTAAAAATATATAGCTCTATGCATACAAACTCGAACACCTAACTTAAAATTATGAAATAAATACTTCCTATCTTCAATGAAGAATCCAATTCACTGAACATTTTATATATGCAGGTTCTCAGGTCATCCTTAGAGCCGTTAAGATTTCAGTAAATGCACAAATAAGAGTAAATGAATGTACACACCTGAATAGTCATCTGTTGTATAATCTTCTGTAGGGTCTTCAACTGGACTAGAGCGCACTCTTTCCACTTTGGAAAAATCATTTCTTGGTGAGTAAGGCTGGATGGATGTTCCATACAGTACTAAGGACCACTCTTTCAATTTGCCTGGAAGTTAAGTATTATAAAACTGTTCTTAGAATTATTTCTCTTTTCTGTGTCTTACAAAAGTATGTCACTTTTAAGCATGTTGTTATGAGTAGGTATGGAAGACATTGTCTTTCAAGTGCAATAGTTGTTCTACTATAAGCTGAGAAAGCATATTTTCTTCAATCAGATCTTTACACTGTATTTTCATTGCACTCCAATTGCTTGTAGGTCTAGCAAAGGTTTGCATCATGGGCTGAACTCAATATAAACAATAAGCAAAACATCTGGCCATACAGTTCTTTGGAATATGTATATGGTACTCAATAAGGTGGTTTTGCTCTGGATTTCACTTTCCACTCAGAATATTACTAATTATCCCATAATTATCATTTGAGATCTTTTAGTTAAGTAGCTATATTCAGAATTCTGACTTAAGAAAGAGATTACGTAAGAGTATCTTTCATTGATTTGTAGGACACAACTTGGTGAACAAGAAACAGCCTCTCTTAAAATCTCCATGGAAGAACATCAGTATTCCCCTCAAACCAACATGATTTCTAATTTCTTTGTGCCAGTTATTTGGCAGATGTAACAGATATACTGTTTGCAATCATCATTAACATTTTATTCTCTTAATGTTTGAGTGAAGAGAGAAACAATTGTCTGGCCACCTGAAGCATTATCTGACTTTCTGGTAAGTTTTTTTGGGAAGAATAAAAACATAAAGATACAGGTGTATCAAGTCATCAGTTCATGCTGTCAGGAACATAAAGGGTGAGCTTTCAGCCCCCATCTTTCTCTCTATACTACCAGGTGAATTAACTTGGAGAAAGAGCAAAAGCACTCAGGCCTGAAATAATGCCTAAAGTAATGATGAATAAAACCCACATCCCTACTTGAAAAGATGCAACCTAAGTTTTGTATCATCCTATTGTCTGGCTTACGTTAATCTGTGCTGGAATAGCTAGTTGTGTATGTCAAATTTTTATCAGAACAAAGAGAATCAGAGAAGCAGGGAGAATTTGAATGATCCTGTTTTGGAGGCTGTGGTTAAAACTCTTCCCAAGGAGAACTATTATTTAATGAGAAATGTAATGCAAGTATGACTCTTCTCAAGAAAATAATGTAGTATACTTCATGTAAAATTAAATTCAAGCAATCTTCCTCTTCTTTCATTTTAATGATACTCAACAACTTGAAATATTGTTCACTTGGACATTTTCAACCTGTGCAAGCAAATTAATTTGACCTTTACAAGTGACTTTCTGTATTTTCCCCAATGTCATCTGGTAACCTCCACTGATACAACAAATACAAAGACAAGTATCTCTCTCCTTGTACATGCATACTTCTAGCAGTAAGCAACAATAAGCAAATACACTACCTGACAGGTCACAAACCAATTCTTTTAAATAGTTTATACTAGGGCTAAAGATGGGAATCTCTGTTATCTCTATGAATCTACGTCTCTTGCCAAGCCACTTTCTGAGACAAAAATTTCTACAATTCATATGAAACCTTCTCTGCTCTAGGCTCAGTTTATGAGTAGAAACTACAAATCAGAGACTACATCATGTGGCAATTGTGTCACACAGTAGCCTTCAGCTTTTCACATCTGAATTATTATTTTCTTTAAAGAGACATCTGATCTTGATTTAAAACATTAACTGCTGATGAGTCTACCACACCTGCTGCCAAACTACTGGCTAATTACCTTGTCTGTAAAACTGAACACATCTTGTTTTCAATTTGTCTTTTCCTACCCACAGACACATAACTCTTAAAGGCCCATTAGATTTAAAAGACCCAAATCATGCATTTTCTTCCTCTAAAGACATGTGGGAATCAAGTTACATCTCAATGTTCTTTAGACTAATCCAACTGTGTTCTTAATGGCACTTTTCTTTTTAAAGAAGAAGTCACACAGGGAGATAATTTTTAACAGTTATGCAGTAATCGCTACATCCCTTTCAAAGATACAGCGTCTCCATGTCGTTTTTTGTGGTTTAAATCACTTCTACAGCATATAAACCATAATACACTGGATGCAACTAAAAAAATGTGTCTTTTGCTAAGTTATTCAGATCTTTGTATCCTCATCTTTCATTGTAAGCCAAAATTTACTCAACTTACCAAAGTTTTATATTTCTCCCAGAACACTGGTAAAAGTATTTGCAAGTACCTACTACAAATAACCACAGTTAAAGATGCTCCTAAGGCACAGCATATTGTGTCTGCATTTTACACAAACAGAAGGTCTTGTACTACCATCACTGCAGGAAGGACTGTTACTCTGAATGCATACATAATGCAAAAGGGCAGCAAGGGGAATAATGTAGCATCTCTCAGGAGATTAGCTGCCTTATAAGAACGGTTCAGTAAATAAAGAGGAGAAAAATTCATGTGACTTGCCAGCAAATTAATGAAGTCTGCCTCAAGGCGGGTTTAATTTGCACAATGAAAATATTTCAATAACTAAGTATATATTCATACACGCACACTTTTATAATGAATAAACAAAGTATGCACATTTAAGCCAAAATCCTTTTCCCCCCATTTTTGGCTGATTCCATCATTTAGTTTGGCTAGAATAATCCTTTCTTTGCTTGTATTTTGGATGCATAACAAAGGTCCCATATTGTATGTATAGAAGAAAGGGTATATCACAATGTTTCACAGCAAACATATGTCCACGTCCATAAACTCTACAGAATTAAATGTAGAAATTACATGCACTACTTTTATGAACTGGACTCTGCATTTCTTTTCAGGTAACAGATGTGGCATTACCTTGCCAATGCAGGGATATGACGACACGTTGGGTCTTTCTTTTTAATTTGATTACAGAGAAATGGCAACTCTTAATTATAAGACCTTTCAAGAGCTGAGAAAACACATGCACAGAACACAAACAAGAAACAGGCATGATGATGATATCAGTGTGATAAACTGCAGGCTATGGTGATAAACTGGAGAGGCACCATGAACTGGAGAGGCACCAGGCATAAATTATGTTTAAGCACCTTTTGTTTACTTCATGTTCTCTTCAGTGCAGAGACTAATCCCGATATGCCCAAACAGCTGAATTTATCCACCACTAATATATGGCAGGCACTTCCAAATCTTTTTGAACAGAAGAGTTACTGGACAGCTTTCATCAGAGGGCAACCACTGCTCTAGAAAGATGGGGGATACATTACTAGACAGTATACAATGAACCAGGATCCAAATTCACAACCACACCGCATCTTGTGAAAACCAAATGCAAGTAAAAACCAAACTAGTCTCAAGCAGTGTTCTGCATTGTGGTTAAAACAAAGTAGAGAATAAGCTCTCCAGCAGGATTCTTGCAGTATATCAGCTTCCTCCACACCCCTTAGTTTTGCAGACCTACTTTCCCCCAACCCCTAGCCTTACTGTGCCTTTTCTCCCAGAGTTGCATCTTTAGGCCATAGTTCTGATGGAGGAAAAGAAATCAGTTCCACTGAGAAGAGTATATATAATGTACTGAAATCAATAAATTGGCAAGACCTGTACAACCATAAATGTAGTTGGAGTGTGCAGGAACAGGCTTTGAACTGTAAAGCTGGAAATGTAGCAAGTCACTTTGAGACCATCCTGGTGATGTAAAAGGCCTGTAGAATATGTCTGGAGAATTGCCCAGATTAAAAGTTTGCAAAATGGCTCTGTGCAACCTCTTTTTTAGTGCAAGGCATGTGTCAGGAAAGAAAAGAGGGAAACAGCTGAAATGTGTTGCTCTGTGGTTGTCCTTCATGCCTTTTGGATGAACCACTGCATTCCAGTACACACAAAGGTGAAGAGCTAACCTAACCTGTCTTTCATACCAGAGATGTTCCTGGATGCCTCAGGAATAACAAGTGTAAAATGGAGTTGTAAATACTTGATTTTTAACTCTTTTCAGTAATCTGATTAAAATCAAATTAATTATTTGCTGCTTAATACCTTCCCTCTATCAAATTCTAAAGCAGTGAAAAGTAAAAAGAAACCCAAACACAAAACATCCTCCTGAATCCCTGTGCAGTTTTGCTTATGCTCTATGGCTGCTTCTCCAAACACATTTAGTGCGTAGCCCTTTTTAGTGTACCGCAAACACTGCTTTTCATTTAGTGATGCATTTAACTTCATTTGGCTAAGAACCTTTCATGACTGCAAAACTATGGTGAGAAGTGATCAGTGATGATAAAGGAAAATTTAAAACACTGGCAATGTTGGTGTTTCCTTTCAGAGCTCTACGGGAAGATAATCAAGATTTTCAAAATACTGTGCTTAAAGTTAACCACATGGCTATACAGCTAACATTTAAATAACACTGGCCACAGTGTAAAAAGTTACCAGAGTCCTAAAGTTGTGTCCTGCTCAGAAATTTTGAAAATCATACATTATCTTGGTCTTCCTTAGGGACTTACTAACCACATATTGTGTAAAAGCTTTTCAAAATTTTGGCTTATGATTGCTTGTTTACTATCCTAAAAAACTAAAATCAGGTTATGCATACTACTGAGTCAGGCAATAAGACAACAGGATTTGATGACTGGACATAGAAGCTTTTTTTAAAAGTTGAGATTGGCTATCATAACATGACACAGCTAAAGCAGAGTATAAATAAAGAATTAAAATTCTCATTCAATTCTATCAACAGTGGTTGAGTGAGGCTGATCTGTATGTTAAATTTTTTAGGAAGAAAAATACCTAAAAAAACCCCAGAAATAAGTTCAGAGTAAAAGTGAACCATTTGTCTTAAAAGGTATATAACAGTAACATAAAAATGAAGAGTGCATTGATAACTGGTATTTAGAATAATGCTCTTCCCAGCTATGGCTTTACACTAAAACCAGTGAGATGTTCCAGCTGTAAATAAAAGGTGGAAAACAGCAAGCACTTTTCAGAATTCACAGAGCACAAATAAGTGTTAGAGTCCTACCTGGAGTCTTGAAATTTCTCAGCTGAGATGGAGTGTCACAGATTTCCAAGATCCAATCACCTGCTGCTTTTTCACTCCAGCAGTGAGTAGTCATAAATTCCCAGTTTTTGAATCCTTCCATGGAATGATCAAATAGCCTAAAACAAATCATGACATTATTTCAAGGAAAACTTTTTTCCTGGGAAGCTATGCCTCCAAGTGTGCAAACTCTTGAATAATATAATAATCAGCCAGTTCATTCATCTGTAGCTTTACATAACATTATTTCATGATGGTTTCATAACATATTTCATGATGTATTTCAAGCACGTTCAACAGCTTTTTGTTGCTTGCTGGAAGAGAGTCTTTACAGGTCATCATGTTTTTATAATGAAAAAGAGAAGGGCAAGCAAATTAATTGCAAAAATACCAGAATTGCTAAGACTATTTAATGCTATTCGTGGGTCTTGGAAAAACTACATATAATACAGAATTCAATTGCTTTAATAGCATGATGTAAATACAAACAACTTGTAAGTTGGAAAATTTCAGTAACATTTATTTTTGGCTTTGGATTGGAATACTTAGAAGGGGTTTAAACCAAATAAAAACTATTAAGACAATAGTGACTCAATAATACATGTCACTTCTTGTGAGGAAGTAGTATGTAACTGAGATATTGGCCTCAATCCTTGAACAAGCAAGGTATCACCCTCTTCACACACTTCACAGAATTCAGTTTGGGTAAAACTAAAAGACTAATGGCATCTGATGGCTTCATCTAACCAATACCATTATCATAATTTAATTACCTAGGTTGTGGGTGAAAACATTAGAACTTAGGCCTGGATTATGATAATTTCTAGGGAAGGAAGGGAGACCCATTTCAGGTACTGTAATGTGATTGTGATCCCGTGTGAGAAGGGGAAGGAGGACCCTTCGTGGCCAGGAATTAGACACAAGAGAATTTTCACTTTTATTCAGTGTTCACAGCATGTTGCTTGATACCCCAAAACTATTAGTGAGAAGAACACTCTACGCAGGACTGTTGCCTCCAATAAAATCACGTGGCTCAACTTTTAAAAATGCATATATAACTATACATTCATATATATGTATTTTTATACACTTGTGTATATATACACACAGAGATATGTATGCATATCAATTTATACATGCATGTGTATACATATATAGGTGTGTGTGGTATCTATCACTATTTTAATTTGGTCTTTATGTGTGACAATTCCACTGGTAACAGCTGCACTTAAATATTTTTCAAAACCAAGAATCTCTACAATAGAAAATCCAATTGATTGAAAATACTCTTCCGTAAAAGAGAGAAAACCCTAGCATTAGACAACATAAATGTTATATTCGAATTCATGTGAATCTGTTCCTTTCTAAGCTAATTTTGAGCTTTATTCTCAAAAGGCTGTGAAGGTCAGCAAATATTGGGAAAACAGGATACATTCCTGGTGAAAACTGTCACACCGGGTAGTAATAAAATACCATAGCTCTTGCTGGAAGCTCTAGTTAGTCAGAGGCAAGGGGTCAGGTACTTTGTGTCCTACACTTCTTGCAATAGAAACTGTATGGACTTACACTATTGGTGCACTTTACAGGGCTCAGCCAAAACCTGATCTTCATGCTCTCTTTTCAAACATAGAATCACAGAATCATAGAGTATCCTGAGTTGGGAAGGATCATCAAAATCCAGCTCCTGGGGCTGCACAGGACAGCCCCAAGAATTACACCATATCTCCGAGAGCATTTTACAAACAATTCTTGACTCTGTCAAGCTTGGTGCTGTGACCACTTTCCTGGTGTGCCTATTCCAGTGCCCAACCACCCCTGGATGAAAAACCTTTTCCTACTATGCAGCCTAACTCCCCTGACATTACTTCAGGCCATTCCCTCAGATCCTGTCACTGGTCACCAGAGAGGAGATTGGTGCCTGCCCCTTCGCTTCCCCTCACAAGAAAGATGTAGACTGTCATGAGGTCTCCACTCATTGTCCACCAGGCTGAATATGACAAGTAACCTCAGCTGCTCCATGTACGGCTTTCCCTGCAAACCCTTCCCCATCTTTGCAACCTCCTTTGGACATTCTCTAATAGCTTTATAACCTTCTCACATTGCAGTGCCCAGACCTGCCCCCAGCACTGGAGGTGAGGCCGCCCCAGCTCAGAGCAGAGGGGACAATCCCCTCCCTTGCCTGGCTGGCCATGCTGTCCCTGATGTCCCCAGGACACGCTTGGCCCTCCTGGCTGCCAGGGCACTGCTGGCTCATGTTCAACTTGCCATTCAATTTGTGCTACCTTCTTTCACTTTAAATGAATGTCTATAATAGTAGTCTAATTTATTAGCACTTATAAAATTAAATTAAAATATATATTGTGATTCATTTTCACTGATAACTGTGAGATTTTCTTCTGATACAGTTCTGTGTTACTGTGTGTGTGCTTGTAAGTGTGTATGTAGACATATTTTGGCAGCAGAATGGCCCGGTTTCATGTCACTGTTAAATCACTTGTGTGTGAATACAGCAAACCTCACAAATGCATGGCATGTACCATTTACTGAAATGGTAGAAATTATTACACAGAATTTGCATGCAAGTTCAATTTAAGTCATGTAGGTTATTTCCAACTGTTATTCAATTTGCCATACTGTTATTTTCTGATAACTAATGTATTACTTTCTAAACACCCTGTCAATGCAGGAAGGCAGCAGTATTTCTCTTTGCCATTATAGCAACTAAATTATATAGTATTATACAAGTACTGTGCAATTATAAATTCTGTATTCACTGAGCTCCTACTCATATACATTAGAAACATGAGTTGCTGTTTATTTTTACTGTAATTAGTCTGATATTTTCCACAGTACTTTTTGAATAACAAGTTTTGTCTTATTTTGAAATTTTAAAATGTTGTCATATTTCCATTTTAATAATTCTTTTACGTAACTTTGGGTGGAAGAGACAAAAATCCCACATATTGTGTTAATAAAAACACATTCACCTAAAACATGCTGTGACTGGAACTGTAAGCTTCCATCCATGGAAATGGGGAAAATCTGATAATATTATTTCTGAGAAAACTGACCAGGTTTTTTAAAGACTACTTCTTTGGGAAAGATTTGAACTTTATAAAATAAGGTCTAAATTGGAATCTTTGAATGTATGAGCTGTGTTTCCACAAAAGATTCTACAAACAAGTCAGAAAGTTACAGACAGGTCAAAAGAACAGTGAAAACATACTGACTCTGAGCCTGTCTGTGTATGTATTTTGGACATACATGATGGTCCAAGTACTTTTGCTTTGCTTTGTTTATGCACTAAACTCTCAAGTCAAAGAACCTATGAGGCAATACATGTATTTCACTTCAAGTGGTGTTACATAAATTAATGACATGATCAAATATTCAGCTGTACATTCCTTATTCAAAAAGGAAGACACAGCATGTTTTAAGAAGCATGCAGCCACTCCAGAATTTAATTCTGTAATTTGTCAAAATTCATATCAAAGACACACTTATCACACAGATTATCATGGATTAATAAATTTTGGTACATGGCCTGATGGATTGCTAGTTGACTATTACAGATTATTATAGACTAAAATACTTAAACAAGATTATCAGAATAATCTGATAGTTTTTATGACCATGATCATATACCTGTACTCACAAACATAACATGCTTTTAAACACCAAAGTGATTAATAGCATTTGAATTTTTAAAACTTATTTGTTAACATAACCACAACAGAATGCCAGTTCTGTTGCTCAATTACTCAGGGGACCTTTCTTAGAAACAAAACAGTCAACATGGGGTGGATGTGACTGCATGATTGACTATATAATTATGAGCTGCTGCTTACAATGAATAGCATTACATTAAAAAAAATTGCTCTTCTCTTTCTGAGAAGTTTTATGCCATACTCATCACATACTATATGTATATCTATATAAGAATATATGTTACACAGTGTAGAATAAAATAGTTATTTTCCTAAAACAAATTTGAGATTCTTAGTTTCTTCCACTGCTGCCCCTTTGGCCTAAAAATTGTGTAACCTTTCTCTTCAAGAACATAATTTAAAGCAGAAATGTTCATTTCTAATCAAACTTTAGACCCAGAGGAAGGCAATTAGCTACTTTTTAATAGTGTTAAAAACCCAACAAACACGTGTTTCAGCTTTTTATGCAATGAATCTTTAAATTCGTAAAAGCTTGAAAAATTTCTTTCAATTTTCAATTTCATGTGAGAAAAGGCAGTGAAGGTAGGGGATTTGTTTAGCAACATCAGCATCACCTGTCGCGAACAATAAAAAGTAAGCACATAAAAGGAGCTTTTTTTTTCAGTTATCAAGACTGTTTTTTTCAGCTGAGAAGTGCAGCTGCACTTGACTGACAGCAATGGTAGCATACTGAACTCAATGCATTAAGAGCCTGGAAACTCTGCACTAGCTCATGGCTGTGGCTGCAGTGGAGTAGCTGGCAAGAGATAGGAATTTTCTTCTCCTACAGCAGCAGTCTTTGTTATGATGTGCTCCAGTACACTAAATTGGCAGCCTCACAGGCTAGTGGTCCTTGCCCAGAAGTCTGCATAGCCACAAGTCTTCAAGTGTGCTTATAGTTTGAAGAGACTACATAGTGCCTTTCCCAAACTGCATACCTGGAAGTGCTTTGGTCAACTATTCTCCTTAAAGCAGCTCTTCTCCACAGGGTCAAACCATCAGCTCCCTGTGAGATGTAGCCCCTGAGAAACTGCAGACAGCTCAAACTGACTTAACCAAAGCTTCAGCCAGACCCTACTGCCCACCTGCACTGAAGTATTTGGAAAAAAAGAAATGGTCAGAGAAAACACTAGGCAATTCAGAAGCTTTCTTACCTACATGTGCAAGATCACTTAAAATTTCTGTATGTGGAGCTAAAGAAGACATATTTAAAATATATGCATACCCCCCTTTTTTTTTTTTTTTCATTTCCATGTTACATCTGGTTATCACAGTTAGTTTTATGATATCACTGAACTATCATGATAAAGTTGTTTGAGTAACATGAACAATGTGTACAATGCCTGCCAGCCTGAAACAGTGGCTAGTACAGCAATCACTATCTTTAAAAGTGGAGAGCTTGTCCCCAGGGACTACACATATCCACAGTAAATGATCCATCATTACTTAGAGACATGTGAGGCTGAGAAGCTCCACACACTCCACTGGTCAGCCATCTCTCCGTAGTGGGATATCTATTCACGAATCTCCCAAAAGAAAAAAAAAAAGGAAAAAAAAGAAGTAAAAAGCCATATAGCCAATATGAATGAAACAATACGCAGCAAGTCTGAGTTGGGAGAAATAGTTTTCCAAGAACTGTTTCACTTTGTAGACACAGTACAAGAATAGGATTATTGTTTGCTCATTGTGGACTTAGATTACTACCACGTCAGGGACCTTTTCAGTGATAGTCAGCATGAAGGTTGGCCCTTACTTTTCATCATATAAATGATATCATCATATAAATAGAAATATATCATATAAATATAAATGATATCATAATTTAATATATATATAAATGATATCATGTAAATATAAATGATATATAAATGATATGTTTATATCATACATAAAATGTTGGTTTTGTTTAATGTTAGAGTATAACATGTAAGCTGCAGAGAAGATGGATGCCTAGAAAAGAAAGTTTTCTGCTACTTCAGATGATCAAAGTGTTTTATGAAGCAAACAACTGAGTGAGATTAGATAAGAATAACTGGGTTTTGGTCTAAGAGTTTTCTGCAGAGGAGGGTATTATTAAAATTTACAGATTGTCTAAGGTTTCACGATAGGAAAAAGATGGTCATGAAAATACTTTCTTTTGTTCCTGAAGAGAAGTATTATTAATACCAGGGCCATATAAGCTTATGAAGCTAGTGGCCTGGAAAGTTGCCACCATGTGGCTGAAATATTTCAGTTACGCGGTTCAAATGGCAACAGCTGCTTTAAATTTAAAGGGCAAGAATTAAATAAGCCATGACTTCAGTGGGAGACAAATGAGCCCTAAGTTTGCTTCTCCTACCCCTGTTGTATTTAGCTTCTCCTCCATAGCCTGCCTGTACTGAATGTTTGTTAGGACTGACCTTGGTATGTCTCAAAAAACACTCAGAAGCCCATGCTGCCAAATCCACTGGCCAATTGTTTTTGAAAAGGGGATACTGCTCCCCTTTGGACTTAAATCTAGCCTCATCCTCACACCAGCCAATACTCTCCCAGCCTGTATTTTCCTCTGCTGCATCACATCCAATGTAATCATGTTTAGTACTTTCCAAACAACAAAGCAGATGTTCCCTGTAATGCAGATTTTGAAGAATGCACATAAGGCTTAAACCAGTGACAGTGTAATCCACCAAATGCCTGCAAAGGAATCCACATCGCCTCTGACTAACAAGTTTTCTTACTGAAGTCATTTTAGGGGATGCCAACATTAAGGATAAAATATGCAGAAAAAAGGCCAAATATTGCCTTGAGGGACCTACTTGTCAATGCACCAGAAATTACGCACAATGACTTTTCTTCCAGAATTGGTGGAGAAGTGCACATGTAAAATATACCTTTTGCACTTAAAAACATTTTACCAGCAAACTGTTTCAAATTAAACCCAGATGAGTAAATGTAAAGCAATGAGGTTTTCCCTGGGTTCAGTAAAAACAGCTGGTACTGCTGCTATTAATCCTGTACATGTGCATTAAAAAGTCTTGTATGTCTGAGAAAAACATCTCAGTCAGTAGCAATGTACAACAGCCGCTGGGGCCTTTGCCTATAGCATAAAACACAGATTATTTGCTGCTAATGTATGGATGCATGTATGATGCTAATGTATGGATGCATGCTTACAGCTGAATGCATTTATTCACTGATATTCAGTATTATTGATACTTTAGAAATCAAATGCCTCTTAACTAATTTTTCATACTAGTGAATAACAACAATCCTACTTCAAGTTTTATTTTAGCATGATGCTAAAACATATACATCAACAACACACAGAGTACTACTAATTTCAAGAAATAACTGCCTCTAAGCTCTATGACTTCTTATAGCAAGACCAAATAAAATAAGTGTTGAAACACCATTTGGCAAAGTATTGTGTTCATATCCATCACTTTACCCTAAGAAAGGGCTCGTGAAGGTTCTAGGTATTTCAGACCTACAATTTGCAATACACATTTATCCCTAACATTAGTAGCACAGAGCTGTTTGTTTCAGCCCAGTGTGATGGCAAGTTAGTGTATCTCTGAAGTTTGCACAGGCAGGGAATTTCTGGTTAGACTCTATGAGCTCTGTCATGAATAATTTGTTTTCTGGGAAGTGGTAAAACCTGCAAAGGCCTTTCAGGTTTCTTTGTTTTCTGTTTAGTCTTTTCATACTATCAGATAACAAAGAGATGAACTCTCCCTTATTTTAATATGTATATTTGCATTCCCTTTCTCTACTGCATGTACAGAAAGTAATTACTTTGTAAGATACAGGGGTTACAGAGAGACTGATTGAATTAAATTTTGTACCTATTCCACACACCAATCATCACCAGAGGTGAACTGTGAATATTGGAATGTATTTCCCACTTGCTGTGAGTCAGCTGCAACACATGAAAGCTTAGAGCCAAAAGTTAGCTGTGTTAAGACCACTGGGTTTACACAAGATTGTTTTGTTTGGATACCTAGTTGGATGACTTTCAGTTTTTTGATTTTGAACTGAGGAAGAACTACTGCATGAAAATGGAAGAGAAAACTGCAGAAAGATTTCTTCAAACAGAAAAACAAAAGCCTGTTTCATAACTAAAAAGAGAAACCTTCCCTGCACTAGTTAGCAGAGGACAAATTCTTTATTCAGTGTAGTACTGCAGCAGTGATACACAGATAAGTGTGCCTATGTGCTTTATCAGCAACCTATGACAGCATTTGCAATGAAACAAAGGAGATATTCTAGAGGACCCCAAAATTCCGGGACAACTTTCTCTCCATTTGGTGAATTACTGTCTACAGCTTGAAGAGTATTTTCAGTTTATCTTTTCTTTTAAATTAACATAATCTCTAATGAACATATGTATTCACACTTCAATCAGAACTTCAAGTCCGTTTGAGCTCCACCTGTCTCCAAAACAGGCTCTTTGTTTCAAGAGGAAATGTAAGACCTTCCACCACTGAGATACAGGAGGACACACAAGTCTCTGGAGGAAGATAATCAGCATTTCTGGATGAGTAAGTATGGATGAAAAGCAGCCTGGAAAGAAGGCCACTCACAATTCATTAAAAGGCCTGAGGTGCAGGACTAGGGATATTAACTTTTGTGAAGACTTAAGCATGATGGCAGAAGCGTTCTCACAATACAGGTTTGATACACGGCAGTTTTTGCAGTTTCTGATACATACCATCAGCTAACATCAACTTTTCTATGGGAGACATGCTCTATGTCTAGCAGAATGGCAGTCATCTAAATCAAGCCACCAAGGAAAAAGAATTATCTATCATACTATGGTCCCATCAAGAAGAAGGTTCCTAGCCAGTTGGAGAAGTGTACACCGTTTTCTTACTGTAAATGTAACTTCTCTGTACATTTGAAACCGGGGTAAAGTTTGGAAAGGTTTCTGATGTTTCTTAGGGCCATAACCATGTCTGGTAGGACAAGTGTTCTTGACCATGGATTTAGCAAGATTTACATGGAAAAGACTGTCAATGTTTTCTTTGAAGAAAATTTCTGCTAGTAGACCAGGGAAATAGAAACATCACTGAGAAGTCTTTCAGTTTGCTAATGATTCTATCCCACTTACCAGGGACATAGATTGCACTAATGTTGGAAATGATACATTGGACAAAGAGATACTTGTCTAAGTTCAGTCAGGGGAAAAAAAAGACAATTTGATGCACTGTGACAGTTTGTCCAAAAGCATAACATAGAGGTGACAGGATGGGGAAAAAGATTGCTCTTTCTTAGTAGTTGTGGTTAAAATGGCTGGACATTTGAAAGCAAGTATCCATCACTGCAGTGATAGTTAACTTTTAAAAATTTTTGAAGGCAATGAAGACGATGGCTAACTTTAAAAAACTTTAATTTGCAATTTACAAAAGAACCCCTTTATTTCAAGTGCTAGTGCTACTTCTCAGTGTTGTCCTACTATGAGTCTTTCATGGATTGAGTACGTTTACTTTGAAAAAAAAAGGATGTGGAAAGAGGTAACATCAGGGGCTTAAAAAAAGTAGTAGTAAAGATACATTATTCTATCTGATTTTCACTGCTATCAAAAAAAAATAAAAGGATAAGAAAGGAGAAATATAAAAAATAAGTGGCAATATTACATAGAAACACTTCCATTCAGCTTCCTTATGAACACTTAGCCTGTTACTATTTTCTTCACATTTTCCAGGCATGTAAAGAATGGTGAGCCACACAAGCACTATTGAAATTGACTAATCTTTGTCTTGGGAGTTCAACAGTTTTAACACTACTCTTCTACTGACATTGTCATCTTTGAGTTCATTGGTACTTCGCTCTGCCCATCTCTCTAAGAAAAATAATTAGCTTGTGTCTTCTAACAACCCTGCTGTAATGGCTTGACTGCTCTTTGCTGACACTGACATCTCAATGCAGGCTCTGCATGCTGACTGTACTGTGAAATTGGGTTGTCATACTATACCTGTTGGCCAAGAGCTGTGACCTAGTTCCAGAAGGAGAGGTTAGGTAAATTGCCAAGTCTCCACGTCGAGGGTGAGTAATAGTGATACGCACAACAACATGCTCCAAGTAGATCACATGGTGGTTAGGATTATCTGAACAGCCAGTGGCTTTGTAAATTGAACGGACAATGCTGTCAGGTCGTATTGTTCTATAATAGAAGCATAGTAAACAACATCAGCATTTCTTGCTTTTTGTGTAAAATGCACAACCCCGTCTTTTTGCTAAATAGAGAATGACAGTGTTGGACAACTGAGAAGTCAGTAGCCTATAATCATTAATTTAAACATGTACTTCCTAGCTGAAAATACCCCTACGGGCTAATTCTTTTACTGCAGATAATGGCTAATGGCAACTGCCTGGGTTTCTGTTAAGTACATACACAAGGTAAAATAGAAACAAGCCTTTGGGACAGAGCATTATTGTGGATTAGTGGCCAGCTGAGAATTGCTGAGATTGTCATGGGATCACAGCTGGTTGCTAAACCCCAGGAAATGCCTGGCATAGCTAGTCCTTGCTTACGTAACAGCAAGTATTACATGTTAAGTACCAAAAAGCATCTGACTCAGCTGGTTTAAATTGGCATGACATCCTTGCAGACTATACCAGTTACAGATCAAGCCTGTCAAATATAATTATCAACAATAATCTTAATGCTTTGGAAGTGTGCCTTATGATTGATGCTGCCTCTACATGCATAGAGTGCACATCCATAGAGATGCATAGAGTGCATATCCATAGAGAGCAGAATTTTGCTCTTAAGCCTGGTTCTATACAGACCCTATCTTAGCAAGTGAAAAGCAATTTAGTCTTGGCATCTGAACTAGAGACTCTCCTAAGACTATTTGAGAGACACAATATCATACAGTATTGAAAGCATATTTGCTTGTTACATCCTGGACTGGTAAGTCTGTACTCTGCAAATGTGACTGAAATGCATTCAACTAAACATTCTTCTTTGATGCATCATCTATATAAAAATCCATCATTACCCAGTCTGGTCTGTTTTACACCTTCACCTTCTGCAATGTTTTTTAAACTAGGGCCTTTTCCCGTGCACTACCAGGACCAACGTTTACAGGCAAATGACCTGACATCTGTAAATGTGACAGAGATCCCTAGTACGGCTTTTAAAAGGATACACTATACACAATGCAAGGGAGGGGTAGATTATACCCAATTTCTTTCCATAAGTTTATGCCAGCAAGAGTTTTGGTTGCAGGTATTACTTGATTTGCCGATCTGTGTTCTCCACACACACATGCTGTGGAGGCACCGTTGTCCACTTTTCTGCTTCTGTCACCATTGCTTCAGCGTCCATCAGTCCAAATCCATAAAGGTGGCTCACTGCAAGGTGCAAACAGAATGGATACAGTTATAGCATGAACTCTGGGGTTTCATCATAGAGTAATTCTGGAGTGTCACATCCTAACAGGAGTTACTTCTTTTCCCTTCTTCCTTACTTTCATTCAAAGCTCAAAAATCTCATTGCCAGGAACAATAATGACTATATCTAATTTGTTCAACAAATCTGTTCACTGCTTTATTCCAGAAGTGGCATGAGGTGCTGCCTGCATTGCCCTACCATGAGAACTATGGAATGCCAGGGACTAAAATTGCCTCTGACTGCCCTTTGTCCATGTGCCTTAATTTAGCTCAGCTCTCTTGTATGAGACCAGGGGCTGAGCATAATGAATGAGAGGAAGGTTACTTCCATTACTCAAATACCGAACACATGCATGTGTATTCATGCAAGGTAACTGAGACAATAAATTTAAGAAGGAACAGATAATTTTGTACTGTTGTATTCTCTGAACTTCCCTGAGTGTTAGCGGCATGTGGATGCTCTCCTGTTCCTGTACACAATATGCTTGCCATTGGCCAACCAACCAGGTAGATCCACCATCTCCCTAAAGCTGTCTGCATGGTGAGGGTGAAAAGCACTTACTGAATCAGCTCTGCGTTTTTGGTTGCTGCTCCAATCAAAACAGAGATTTGAAGAAAGGTTTTGATGAATGGGAAGAGCTGCTAGCCATGATGTTCTATTGTGATGACTTGCTGCTCTTGATGAAGTTCTGACAGCAGAAGGTGAAAGAAGAAAACTTCCACCAGGAGGAGTTTAGATTGCGAGTATTAATAAATCAGTTTTTCTTACTACCACAGACAATGCTACCAGGAAATCCACAGAAAATTGTAAGTGCTATTTTAACCAGAGATGCAACAAAGCATGGTGTAAGTCCTTCCAGCTGCACTTTGCAGAGGGTTTGTGAAAGCAATCTCTATTCATTGCCTCAATTCAAAGGACTCTACCTGAAAACCCAACCCCCTCAAACAAATACAGTCCAAAGCATAAAAAAAATCAGTGCCCACAGATCTCATCTTCCAAATATGGTGGTATCTAATACTGTCTGAAACTGCCAGCTGAAAAGGATTCTTCAATGAAAAATACGGCAAGGTATAGTGACTATGTAATGGACTGCTTTTCTTCCCATGTCCTCCTTCCTCTTGAGCCCCAAACCAAAGTGCACATAGCATGGAAATGTTTCTTTGGAGAAAAGTACATGAAGCTCTTCTGCCAAATGGGCAAGCACTGTGTTCCAAAATGATACACAATGAAAATATATGAAAATAACTAAATTCAGCCCTCCTTCAGCCTTCTGAATTCTCTTTTATGTATTAAAAAATCAAATGGATAGGGAAAGAGATGTCCCATTTCTATATGAGGGTGGAGCAGACAGAAGGAAGACAAGGAAAGCTTAGATGAAGAAACAATTTGCATTGTGAAGAAGATTGCAGTGATGGAAATGTCCTTAGTCTTAGATGTCATCTTGCATATACTGCATCTGGTAATAAGTGCATATTTATCTGTGAAGACATATGTCTGTTCTTACACAAAAATTTTAATTATTAATCCTTCTGTCTGCTCGGAAAATCAGTGGGAGGAACAAGAGTCTTAACTCACATGGTCTGTAACTGCACACAGTTACTCTGCATAGTACATTCAAAGAGCGAGGGATTAAATTTTCATGAATGGAAATTTTTTTCAGCTAACCCATGGAAAATGCATGTTTAATTCCTGACAGATAGCAACTTACATTGAATTAGAGCTCAAGATGTCCAGTTTTAAAATGCTGCATGTTCAACTCACCTACTGAGCTCAAAGAGCCAAAATTCTCCTCCCCTCACCTTCTCTTAACTAGAACTAAGGGCAGAAAAGCACGTAACATTGCCACCACCAGCCAGTGACCTTCAGATGGAAACTCATGTGACTTTTAAGCTATTTACCCCGAGAATTTTTTTCCTAGTATGCACATTAAAAATGCAAATAAAATCTATAGAGTGAACTTTCTATCGTTCCTACCCTAACAATTACTTGGAAGACAGAACTCAGGAGAAGTTTTATTCCAGGAGAAAAAATTACCACTCAAGGTTATGTGGTTGTGTTAACTGTCCATGATTCAATGTTTAAAATCTCTTGCATGAGAGCAGCAGTGCAGTGAGATGTTCTGCACCTGATGGGATTTTTTTTCACAGTTGAAACAGAAATACTTTTTTCCTTGAAAGGCCTTCCAATTGAAATAAAAACTTCCTGACAGACAGGGGTACTCTTAAATCCTACCATGTGGACTGAAATTTGGCTGTCCAAAACATTTCCAATTCAAAGTCCTTGATCCAGTGGGTTGGTTAGCAGCTGAATGTACCAGTAGAGGCCCATAATTTTCAAAGACTAAATTACAGCAATTTAGGAAAGAATCACAGAGTTAAACAAAGTAGTTGTGTCTTAAAGAAGAAAACAGATTTTGTTTTCTACTACCTTTAAATTGTGCTCCTCCATCCGTGTACATCCTAGTACTTCTGTGAACTATATGCAAAGGTGCCTCTCCCAAGGTTAAAAATAATCTGGTGGTCTACATGTAACTACAAATGTCTTCTGGAAAACACCTGGAACTGCCACTGATCTGTATGCAGAAGATACTGAGCTGACTTTGCTAACCCAGATTAATCAAAAGCACTATCTGAACAGTAATGATAACTGCAAAGTGAGATAAGCTAACTGCAAGTGCAAAATACCTCCAGACCTTGCACCTGCCCACTTACATGTTCTACATTCTGACTGCTGTGAATTGCTACTGGGTTCAGTTGTTGCTAGGAATCATTAAGCATGTTAGAGAGGGTATTGGGCTGTTTTGTAAAAAGGTATTTGTCTTTCACAAACAAAGTATGAATATGAGGTTGGTACAATGTAAGCTGGTGGCTGAAGAGTAACTATTGCTTTTATTCAGCTGAAGGGTTGAAAAACGGGATCTCCTTATGCGACCAAGGCGTCCATTGATACAGCTGTCTTGAATTCTCTCTCCACTCAGGCAGCCATGCTAACTGATGATTTACATTTCTGCAAAATCACAGGCATACACAGAGCCTTATAGATGCAAGGCATGTTTCAGAGAAAAACTTGCCCCCAACAACATGAATCTTTTCATCAATAATGAAAACAACATTTCTCAGGGCTAAAGTTCATTTATTTACCCCTGATGCAATTCCTTCATTAGTGCACCATGAAAACAAGGCCTTCAGAGCTGCTGGAGAGACTTTCCCAGCTTTTTCATAATCTCATTGTTTTTGTCTGAAATTGCTATTGAAAATTCAGTAACTTTCTCATTTACATAACAGAGAGTATGCAAAGCTACCCTCAAATCTAAGGTTAGAATGTATATCCCATTTGACTTGACTATGAGAAATATGAATGGCTGGTGTTGATAAATCATAACAAAGAATAATGCAGACTGCAGAAAAATTGGGCCCAGACACTGAAAACACAACATTTCCAGTGTAGCTAAACTTGATTTGTTAGGCTGCAGGTTCATTGCCTGTCATCAAGATGTCTCATCAGTAACTTAGACGCTAAGCCTTCCTTGCTATTTTACTCCTCTGACAAAAGCCTTGCATAACATTTTCTCATGACTGTATTTTTGGCCTTTTATATATCGTATTCTGTGTACCGTGAAAGCAGCATTTGAAATACAAATATTTTGTATACACATATCACATGCTAAATCAGGAGAGAAATGGTAATAATTTCAGTGTGACAAATGAGGAACATGCAGCTTCCTCAACTATATTAATCTGTTTGATATGTGAACAATTATGATCTGTCCATTTATGCTACTAAAGGGTCTTGATCCAGAATGAGATTGACAGAATAGGAGTCTAAAATGCCCATTAATACTACGGTTTTCTTAAATGTTGCTTAGCAGGCATAGAGTATCTGAGCCTCTTGAGTAACTCTCATCTCATAAATACTTTCAACCGACCAACACCAACCTTTTATATTTGACATTTCAGTTGCAAATAGAATGAACTAATTCTATAATGCTTTAGCAATTGTTACCTTTTCTGTAATTTGCTTAGTATATTTAAATGTTTCAACAAGGAAAACCAATTGTCTATCAAGAATTAAATGGGCAAAAAGGGGAGAAATGTTACGATGACATAGCTTAAACTATTTTGTTCTGTCACATCCTATTTAAGAGAACACTGATCTTGAATAATAATTCATCTTGTTTCAGCCATATTCCTATTTCACATCAACTTATGACCACTAATCTGTGATAACTGAGTGTGATTTCTGAAACACATTACTGCTTTACAAGCATGCAAAAACATGCTTTTTCCTCTTTGGTTTCAAAACCAACTCCCTCATTGTTTTCAAATTAAGCACATCATTTGTGTTTTTGTATTTTACACAGAACAATCCCTCAATTTTTGTACTTAAAACCAAATGAAACAGCAAACTAAGTCTTTCCTCCCCAAAGAATTCCCTGAAATCCAGGAGTTTTTAAAGACTCAGTACAGATGTGGGAAGATTGAGCTCTTACAGTTGTCACCACACTAGAGAAGGTTGTGAAAAACAAAGTTGCCCAATAGATTTCTCTTGAAAGTGGCAGCTACGAAGATGTACAATGAGAATCTGAAGGGTCTCTGTATCATAGAATTGGAGAAGCACAGAATGATTTGGGTTGGAAGGGACCTTTAAAGCTCATCTAGTTTGACCTCCCTGCTATGAGCAGGGACACCTTCCACTACACCAGGATGCTGAAAGCTCTGTCCAACCTGGCCTTGAGGCACTTCCAAGGAGAAGGCACCCACAGCTTCTCCGCGCAACCTGTTCCAGTGCCTCATCATCCAAATCACATAATCACAGAACCATAAAATGTTAAGGGGCTGGAAAGGACCTTAAAGATCAACTAGTCCCAACCCCCCTGCCACATCTCCCACTCAGGTTGCTCAAGGTCTTATCCAACCTGGTTTTGAGCACTGACAGGGCTGGGCATCCACGATGTCCCTGGGCAACCTGATCCAGTCTCACCACCCTCACAGCGAAGAGTTTTTTCCTAACACCTAATCGAAATTTCCTCTTTCAAATTGCTCCCATTACGCCTTGTCCTATCACTACAGATACTGATGAAGAGTGCCTCTATGGCTTCCCTCAGATAATGCAAGCTTTCTAAGAGGTTTCCACGTAACTTTCTCCAGGCTGAACAGCCACAGCTTTTTCAGAGTGTCTTTGCAGGGAAGATGCTCCAGTCCTCTTACCAATTTATCGGCCCTCCTCCGGACTTGCTCCAACAGTTCCATGTCCCTCTTATGTTGGGGACTGTATGTAGCACTCCAGGTAGGATCTCACCAGAGCAGAGGGGCAGAATCACGTCCTTCGACCTGCTGGCCCCACTCCTTTAGATGCAGCAAAGGATTGGGTTGGCTTGCTGGGCTGCAAGTGCACACTGCTGGCCCATGCTGGGTTTTTCATCAACCATCTCCCCCAAATTCTTCTCCACAGGGCTGCTCTCAACCACATCTCTGCCCAGCCTGTTGGTGTGTCTCAGATTGCCACAACTCAGGTGTAAAGGCCATGCACTTCTCTTAGTTGAACTCCATGAGGTTCACAAAAACCCCCCATCTCAAACCTGTAAAGGTCCCTCTGGATGGCATCCTTTCCCTCCAGTATGTTGACTTCACCACACTGATTGGTGTTGTCAGTAAATCTGATGAGGGTGCACTTGATTGCATTGTCCATGTCATCAACAAAGATGCTGAACACTATCTGTCACAGTACTGACAGCTGAGGGACACCACTCGTCACTGGTTTCCATGTGGACAATAAGCCATTGACCACAACTCCTTGTGTGTGTCCATTTAGCTAGTTTTTCACCCACCAAGTGGTTCATCCATCAAATACATGTTTCTTCAGTTTGAAGACCAGGACGTTGAAAGGTACAATGCCAAACACTTTGCACAAGTCCAGGCAGACAATGTCAGTTGCTCTGCCCCTATCCATCAATCCTGTAGACCCATCAGAGAAGGTCACCTAATTTTTCAGCTATGATTTCCCCTTTGTAAAGCCATGTTGACTGTTACCAAGTACCCCGTATCAAAATGTCCTTCATTATGTTCAGTCTAGATCTATCCTTGTTCAATTTAAAACTATTGCCTCATGTCTTGTCACTACAGACCTTCCTAAAAAGTTTCTTTCTGTCTTTCTTCTAAGCACTCTTTATATATTGAAAGGCTGCAATAACTTCTCACAGGAGCGTTCTCTTCTTCAGGCTGAAAAACCCTACCTCCCCCTGCCTTTCTTCACAGTAGAGATGCTCCAGGTCTTTGAACATTTTTGTAGTCAGAAAGGTGCTAACAGAATACTTTAAAAATTGCTTTTATTGAGCTTCCAGTTATGTCTATGTCTGTTTCTGGTTTTGGCATTAGTACAAATAATTTCTTCAGTAATATACTAAGCATGGCTTTACCCGATAATATGTTTGACAAAAAAAGAAGAGGCTTCTGGATTTTACATTTTTTTCTTTCTGCCAAAAAGCTCCTATTATTTGATAAAATAAAACACAGACTGTCCAGAAATACTAGCAGGATAGCTAGTAGAAACTAAACCTGCAGCAGCCAGTGTACCTTTGTGAGTGGCTTGTATGCAACTCTTACAATGCTATGAGGCTTTGCAGTCATTTAAAAAATAGCCTTAGAACACACCATCTTAAAACCTTGAGAAATTAAATCCAAGATGCCATTTGCCTTCACATCCTAGCAGTTTTTATCTATTTCAGGAATTTAAAACTCATAAATATAAGTGGTTATTAAACAGACATTGGTTGACAAAAGGTACTAAAAGCAAAGTACACGCTTAGTCAGGTTCTACTAATAGCAACAGCATGACCACCCAAATAGTTCCTGCCTCCCATGAGAGTTAGCAGCTTCCAGGCAGAGGTCCTTAGTCTTAGGATTCAGCTGGTCCGCAGTCAGGAGTGAGCACCCATGAGTACCAAGCATACCCATAACAAGTTCTCCCATGCCCACAGTTCCTGATTTACTTCTCAGAGCTTGTTTAGGAATGAGCTAAGCAGGTTAATGAAGTCCTCAGAACACATGGTATTCACACATAGACTGCACCCTGCATGTGGGAATATTTTACCCAGAGTCAGAGAAAACACCAGTGAGCTTTGCTGAAAACCTCAGCAGAGTGACCAGGAAGACTGGCTTACTTCTCCTCTGCCTCTGAAGCAGCAGAGTTGTGATAGGAACAGAAAACCTGACTACTGCTGACTGGTGATTGCTATAAAAATTCTGCAGCAGGATTCTAAGATTTCTCTGGAGCAGCATTTGGCTGTAAATCATAAAGCCTCTACTGAAGACATTAATTTATATAACTTGAAATAAGACATCTTACGTGAACAGAATAAATCTGAGCATTATATGCATATAGAAGGGAGAAAAAAATGTTTGCTGAAATTAAGTTGGCTAAGGAGCATCTATAGTAATAGAAGCTATCATTTTTTAACTAGTGGTAGTCTTTTAAAACTGGATTTCTTCTTTAATTTTTTTCCAGAAAAAACACAAAGATACACTGGAAAACATGGTGGTTTGCAACTTTTCTTTAAAGAAAAAAAGGTATTTTGTGACTTTACTGTGCAACACCTTGTAAAAAAATGTACCCACCTCCTCAACTAGGAGCAAATTCACCCTAGGAGGTACATTTAGGATTCCTTGATAGCTCAAAGGCGGACAAATACAATGTCATTCTATCAAACAATAAAAACACCTTTTGGTGAGAGTGTCTTTGCTAGGCTTCATCTCAGAACAGATGATGACTGGTGAGTCAAAGGCACTGTAACTGGAAATCCCAACAGATTGTTAGCAGGAGACAAAAAGATAGCATTTCTGTGCTGTCAGATGTATCAGACACAGGGCACGCTTCTTGTTCTGTCCCACACAGAGGTTCTGTGTGTCCTGAAGTGTTGGAGCTCTAGCAGGATATTCACAGTCAAACTAATTCCAGACTGAGCATACAGCTGCAGCACATTTTGGCAGAAAAAGGATATACAAACATGCAGTAAAATCACAAAAAAGTGTTTTGCAAATTGTTTAATAATAATGATGCTGAATAGAGTAACTAGAGAAATTATTAATTAACTAAGGCAACTTCACAGTATCCCTGTGGAACTATGTAATAGATGCTGATGAGTAATCTGAAGCAAAAGGAAGCTAAACACTAAGCCAAGTCTATAGAGATAGCTGGCCAGTAATGTCAGTAATAGACCTTGTGGATGAGGTTCTGCATCCCCTGACTTAAAAGCAAGTCCTCAAAAGGATTTTTCTGGAGGCAAAAAAGGATATTGTTATAAAGAACTTCACACATCTAACTGAACTGAGTTGTGCTATGTATGCCTTTATCTTTCCCTATTATTACAAGATTTTCTACATCCTGACAGGAAATATTAAGTGCTTAAAATACTACATTGTAGACAGTGTGATCTGCTTCCTAACTGGCCTGAATCCTAGTTCCATTAAAGTGGACACACTCTGATAATAAAACTACTGCCAGTTTTGTAACTACTGAAAGGCATTATAGCAATGCAACAGCAGCAAAGAGCTTCAGTGTTCACAAAAGGCAAGTGCCTGTTTTTTCAAAAAGACAGACCTACCCCATACAAAAGATGTTTGGATGGATACAAGAATGGATAGATCTTTGCCTAGAACATTCTCACAAGTGTACTGCATTAAGAATTAGTATATAAAGAGGTCATGCAAATGCACGTTATTTCCAAGGACTTTTCTTTTAAAATTCAGTGTTCAATGTCTGTAATTAAAGCCTTTTGCTTTGGAGAATTGTATCAATTTATCAGTCATTTTTAAAATTCACTGATCCTAGTTCTTCTTTCTTAATACTGAAAAATAGAAATCTACATTTCACAGTAAGTGGAAGACTCTTATAGTTATGAGTCCATAGGGGAAGACCTTCAAACCTTCTCTTCCTCCCTGCCCCCCCCTCTCCCCTAGTCCTCTGCAGGGTTTTCATAAAGGTCTGAGTTGGGCTTGTTAAGAGGAAATAATGTCAAAGGTTATCACTCTCATGGTGTGCATCCTGTTAGTGCTGTCAGTCTACTTGGCAATGTTTGGAATACTAGGGAGCTGCAGAGCAAAGTAATTGTGTATAGCTTTATATCTAAGACAAACAGACATGAAGTTACCTCAGTTGTTGAGCTGAGGCACTAATTTAAATTCTTTGTCTGCTATGCTGATCACGGTTAGGTGACAATTCTGAGTGCTACTATAGCAGAATATTGAAGCCTAATTTTGCCTTTTGCCTGCTATTACTCCTGCTTTAGAGCCATTTAATTTACATTTTACAACACATGTGAGTTTGACTTACAATATACGACCCTAGGAAAGCAATCAGCTGTAAGACAAAATCATGATGGATATGCATCCATTTTCCTTTATGTATCCCAACACAGGCTTGTTAGACTCTGTTTTACATTTGCAGCTTCATTCCTTGCTTTTCAGAGAGAGCAGCAAACAGTGTTGCAGACCCAAAAAGTAAATTAGAAGCTTTGTTAATAAAGAATTTGAGTCTGGGAAAAATAATGACGCCTGCCTGGCTTCTCTGAAAGATTCCCTCTCCTACTTTGTACATCCCCATTTCTGGAACTATACAGACAAATTCCTGACCTTATATGTCTTTTAACTGGAAACAATATTGTCTGTAACCTCAGTTTTGTCAGGGAGAGAGAAAAAAATTAAATAACCATGATCTACGCTGCACAGTTCAAGATATTTCCCAGCTCCCTTCCCCAAATCCCAAAGAGGTATTTCAGTTCTTACTTAAGGCTAGCAGAACTCAGTTACCTGGCAATTTGCTTGGGTTTATCATATCAAGCACTGAAAAATTCCTAATGCAATTTTAATATGAAGTTAAAGAAAACTTTATTTATAGCTAGGAATGGAACTGCTGCATGCAGGAAGGAAACAAGTGTCACCTAGAAAGGTCAGAGTGACCAGCCAGTAAAAAGACAGTAATTTTAAACCTGCTGCTAAAACATGCATGTGTTTACTCACTCTTCCTTAACGAACCTAATTTCCAAACCCCTCCACAGATATTTTCTCTAGCTGCAGCAAGGATTTCTGTACAAAGCACTTATAAAGGTTATGATATTGACCTGTGACTCATGTGGTATTTAAGCGCGAATGAGATTCTTGAGGACACACACCTTTCCAATCATACATATTCTATCAGTTTTGGGGGAGATACTTCCAGCCACTGTTAGACTAGCTAGTAATTGTAGCTAGCTTACTTCTCTCCTTTCCTGGTGCTAAACTAAATGCTGCCCTGACTTCAAACAATTTCCAATCAAGAGCTATAATGCAAAAAGCTCAGATTGATCTAACCAGTTCAGCTAATAGAAGACTAATGCCTACCTATGTGAGGATGTCTCTCTCAGAAGTTGCATCCACCAATCTGTTGAAGACGGTAATGTATACATAGTTAGATTGCCTTTTCCAGGAATATGTTTGCTGTTGCAGCTGTCAGCAGATTGCCTTTCCCAAGAGTATGTTTGCTGTCAGCTGCCTGCTTAGAATCACAGAATCGTTTGGGCTGGAAGAAATCCTTATGATCAAGTCCAACCACTAACCTTACACTGCTGAGTCAACTACTAAACCATGTCCCCAAATGCCGGATCATACATCTTCTGAACACTTCCTGGGATGGTGATTCCACCACTTACGTGGGCAGCCTCTTCCAACGCTTGGCAACCCTTTCACCGACAAAATTTTCCCTAATATCCAATCAAAACCTCCTCTGTCACAGGCCCCCTTGTCCCTGGCTTGTTACATGTGAGAAGAGACCAACTTTCACCTTGCTACAGCCTCCTTTCAGGCAGAGAAAGATAAGGTCCCTTAGCCTCCTTTTCTCCAGGCTAAACAATTCCAGCTCCCTCAACAGCTCCTCATCAGAGTCAACAGCTCTGTTGCCCTTTTCTGGACATGCTCCAACACCTCAATGTCTTTCTTGTTGTGAGGGCTCCAAAACTTAACACAGGACTTGATATGCAGCCTCACCAGTGCTGAGTACAGGGGAATAGTGACTGCTCTGGTCCTGCTGGCCACACTGTTACTGATCCAAACCAGGATACCATTGGCCTTCTTGGCCACCTGGGCAACTACTGGCTCATGCTCCAACTCCATTGCTCTTGACCAGCACCCCAGGTTCTTTTATGTCAGGCAGCTTTCCAGCCACTCTTCCCCCAGCCTGTAGTGCTGCACAGGGTTGTTGTGACCAAAGTGCAGGACCTGGAATGCCACCTTGCTGCACTTCAAAAATTGGCCCATTGATCCAGCCTGTCCAGATCCCTCTGTAGAACCTTCCTTCCCTCCAACATTCCCGTCCAACTTGGTGCCGTCTGCAAACTGAATGAGGGTGCATTTGATCCCCTTGTTCAGGTTATTGACAAAGATAAAACAGAACTGGCCCCAGTACTCAGTCCTGGGGAATACCAGTAGTTACTGGCCACCAGCTGAATTTATCTCAATTCCCCACCACTCTCTGGGCTTGGCCATTCAGTCATTTTTTCATCCAGCAAACCGTGCAGCCATCTGAACAATAAGCAGCCAGTTTTTCCTGAAGAATGCTGTGGGAAACAGTGTCAAAGGTTGTTCTGTACATGTCACATGATGGCACTCAAGATGATGTGATCCATGACCTTCCCTGGCACAGAGGTCAGACTGACAGGTCTGTAGTCCCCCAGATCCTTCTTCTGACCCTTCTTGTAGACGGGCGTCACATTTGCTAACTTCCAGTCAACCAGGACCTCTGATTAACCAGGACTGCTGCTAAATGATTGAAAGTCATGAGCTCTTGCACCAGCTCCCTCAGTACCTTTGCATGGATCCTAATTGGCCACACAGTATGTGGTCACACTAAGTAGTGTGGCAGGTCACTGATCACTTCCCCTTGGATTATGGGGGGTTCATTCCTTTTCCTGTTCCCATCTTCCAGTTCAGGTACCCAGAGAACAATGCGTCTTATTACTTGAGACTGAAGCAAAAAAGGTATTAACTACCTCATCCTTTTCCTTATCCTTTGTTATTATCTTTCCCCCTGCAACCAATAAAAGATGGAGACTGCCATCAATCCTCCTTTTGTGGTTAATGTATTTATAGAAACATTTTTTAATTGCCTTTTACGGCAGGAGCCAAATTGTATTCTAGTTGGGCTTTGGCCCTTCCAATTTTCTCACCGCATAACCTCACGACATCCTTGTACTTCTCTTGAGTATCCTGCCAGTAGTCTCCCTAAGATGATAAACTCTCTTTTTTCTATTGAGTTCCAGCCAAAGCTACCTGTTCAGCCAGGCTGGTCATCCTTTAATATTTCAAGCACAAAAAACCACTAGTCTACCTTGCACAGGATGTGATCTTCCTCACTGCTACACAGACCAATGCAACTTCTTGTGTTTGGTGTATTATTGACAACTAAAGAAAGCTGAGCTATTACAATAGCCAAATTCAAAGCTTTGCTTCACTTGCTCCACCCACTGAGTGTATGAGCATCAGGGATTGATAGGAGTTGATACTGGCTGCCAGGACCATGTAAAAATATCAGGAAATACCTGTAAGAGTAGAAGGTCTTTTGATAGATGAAAAGCTTTGACTGTTTGACATAACCACTTATGAGTGCTTGCTGTTTTCCAAAAGTGTTATGCCAGCTTCTAACAATGTTTTCAAAATACAATTTAGAATTTATTTACATTTTAAAGTTATTGAAAACATGCAGTAGGGTGTTTATGAATAGTTCATTTGTCTTCTCTGAAATGCATGCATGGTAAAGATATTCTTGCTCATTTCTGAATTCCTGCCTGGCTACTGGTTACCACAATTTAAATCTGTCCAATCTAGGTCTCCCAAACAGGAGTCTAGATAGACTCATCTCTTTCTCACTCCCAGACCGCTAATGCTCTGCTCACAACTAATATAAACACCAGTTTTATTAAATACTCTAATTAGGCAATTATATTAGAAGGCTCTAAAACGTTAAGTGTCTAATCCTTTCCAGTGGCCATTCTTCAATGGAAGCCACAGATACTTCGGCTATCCTAAAGGGATGTGACATAATTCTGGTATTACTGGTTGGCAATTGAGGCAACTTGGTTTCTCTAGGAAGAGTATCTCCTCTGGGCCTAGGAATGGCCTGAAATTGAAAAAAACTGGGTAGAGTTTTGATTTCACTTCATCTTATCTTTCAGCAGCATTTTATTTCACTGTACTAAAGTGTTATTGTCTGTGCTTTAGAGCCAGGAAGAGCAAAGTATTTTCTCTAAAAATTTCCCTGAAAATTAGTAGTATTCCTCCCTATGAACAGTCTATTTCTCCAGAGACAGTATTTGACAGTATGTGGAGCTTCACTTACAGACAAAGAACTGCTCATATGGTTTGATGATTGTTCTTAAAACTGCAGTGTTTCGTTCTGTATCTTTCAATTCAGAGACAAGCTGGCATTAATGCAGCTTCCTTTTTATGAATGCACTTGCATGTTCTGTTGTTGACTAAACAGCTGACAGAACAAGGATTTGCATCCAATCTGCCACAGCAGAAACAGATCAACAGTTTTGATATCTTCACAAAAACAGATGCTCTCAAGTATTTTTCCATAAAATCAGCTAATTAATTCCTTTAATTGTTAAAAGCCCCCTCTATTGACAAATTATATGTACAACTGACTAATCAGAGAATATCCTGAGTATTCAAGTCTTTCTTTTTTAGACTACAAAATAACAAGTTTCTGAGAAAAGATGCATGCTGTCTGACAAGAAAACAATAAAAAACCCCCCACCAAGTAAAAATTCTTGCTCATTCCTGAGTTAATTCTATTGACATGAATTTAATGAGCACTGTTTACTTGCCAAAAAATTAAACAAATAACAAGCACTGCTTTAGCAAATCACTAGCTGGCTTAAGTGTTTTTCATGAATTACTCTTTCATTGTATAAATGTAAGACAGTAAAAAAAGGAGATCTTGAAACCAGTAATGACATCTGTGAGCTCCTTCTGTGTGTTCTGCAATGGCAAAACACTGCCAGGGACTATGGCAAGGGAGAAGGTTGCCATGCAGACCAGCAAAACAACCCTCTGAAATGGCATGCTGACCCACTTTCAACTACCAGCTCTTGCTGACCCTTTGTTGAGTGAAAGGTTTTTTCAGGTTTTTGCTGTTTTTCACCCTTTCAGTTCTTATTTTTAAAGGGGCAGACCTGTCTTTCTCTTCGTTCTCGTTTTCCTCTTTCTCCACTAGTATGCACTGAAGAAAGGTAGATTATTTCTTGTGACTGTCTGCTTCAGACAATTAAAAAAAAATCTTCCACCCCTTCTTAAGAACATGCTGTGGAAGAAACACGGATCTTGTTATCAACAAAATTATGATACAATTCCTTAAGGAAGTCAGTCTGATCAGAGTAGTTAATCTATGAAAACTATACTTTAATTGTTACTCTTGGCAATAGTGAAGGATATTAGTGTAATATTATACTAAATATTGCCAAGTGCAATAAGAAAACCTGTTTCAGTCTTGCCAGCATTGGTACGCAAATTCCCTTTTGAATTCAGGTTTGGATGTTGTGATTTAATCTAAATCTTTTGTTTCTCCTTCTTCCAAAACCAACAGGAGTTTAAAGAGAGCTGTATTTTTATTGGAACCATGCGCTCAGCCTGAATTGCCAAAATAATTTAGCTAAAACTAGTGCTTTTATTTGGGTTAAGATTGATTCTTGAGCTGTGCAGAGGTCAAGGCATTTAGCTCGTCTTCCTCTTTTTCAATTTCACCATACAGTCTACAGCAGAGTTCTGCCAGTTCATGTTGTTTTTCCTGAATCCAAGTTACCAAGCCGAGCTTATTTATGTTTGGTAGTTTCCACAAGTGGAGATGAAACCTTTTGTCATCCCTTTTGCCTACTACATATGTGTTACAATGCATAGAGAAATGGCTCCAAGGATTCAGAATAACCAGTGGTTCAACAGTGGTTGAATAGTGCAAGTCCTGCTGCCAATGCTGCTGCTGCTGCTGGTATGACCTTAGTGTGACCTGTCCCTTGCTAATGAGTGACAGCTGCTGTGAAATGACTCACAGGGTGTTTGCCTCTCTTGGGCAACAAGTGGAAAAACATAAAAATATAGAATTTTGGAAGTAAGATATGAAAAAAAAATACTCTGCTTTACATTACTTGAAAAGTGTTCTTTGACCTTCATATAGCTTCAATAAACTGACGATAGAGTCAATCTCCTTACAAAACTTTTTAAATCCTGAGCTATGTTTCACAATAACAAACACTTTAATGTCTTCGCTATTAAGGAAGTATCTATTTATCACAATTTATGTGTTTTGTGTTGGGGCATGTACTTGTAAATGGGACAAAACCAGGCTCTTGAACATTAGAACCTTCACATGATTAGGAGGTTCAAATCAAATATCCATTTCTAAATACATTCTCTGTATTTAGAGACTGGTTCGGCCCAAAAATAAAAAGGGTATTTTTTTTTTGTTAGATTTCTATGCCATTGCAGCAAAAATGTCATAGGTCAGAGTTATATATTAAAGATGCTCTATGGTAGCAGTGCCTTGATCCAAAATAGATTAAATATAGGCTTCAGTTTTAAAGTGAAACCAGGGCAAAGATATGATGGCTCTTGTATATTACATTTTTCTCTTAGGAGATCGTAGCAGAAACAGATCAAATCTCATCTTATAATAAGTATTTCAGTCTTGGGTGGAATTCTTACAAAAAGAGGACCAGAAATAAGTCATTCCAGGGTTTTGTTTAGGATGCAATACAAAAGGAAAACCGTAAGAATGTAATGAATGGGAGTCAGAGGACAAGCTGTGTTGAACTGAAACATTGTACAGATCCAAGGTTCTGTTTTAACCCACCCTGAAAATATATATCCTATTTAATGGCACAAGTGTTTACCTCCGCTTGCATTACAAAAGTGAAAAAATGTTTTAAAATGTAGCTTTTATCAAATTTACAAGACAGCAGAAAATTTTAGAAATCTAAATGACAGGTCACTGAAAAATTTTTGTCTGTCCCATTAGAAGTCATGACAGCTGAACACTTGATTTTATCCAAAATCTGACAGAAATCTTACATATAAATAACATAGGGTTGATAATACAAAAAAGAAATTTGAAAATACTGTTTCACCATTTTACATTGGAACTGCCAATAATTCTGAGTGAGAACATGGCTGGAATTCAGAATTGCTGCATCTTCAACTCCACACTTCTTTATCAGAATGCTAGGTATAAAATGAAAAATTAAACATGACTAATTTACTTAGTTTTCTGGCAACAGTGCATGACATGGGACTGAAAGGGACTAAGAAGATCAGGCCAATGCATTTTGTAGCTGACAGTTTTGTGGTTTAGTTATTCTAAAAGGTTTTCATTGAATAAGAAAAGATAAGCCCCTTCAGATTGAGGCTGAAAGGTCTCCAAACTATGCACAGCATAGGGTCAAACAAAAATATCAAATAATAGGTTGTTTGTGACAGCAAAGAAGAAAGAAAGCTCTCACCCTTATAACCAGCTGCATTGGTTTTCCAGTCATTAGCATTCAGATGTCCTGCACGTGAAGTCCTGACAATAATGTGCTGTATGTCTCTCCAGGTCAGAAATGGACTATGAAACAGGGGAAAGACAAAGTCACAGATCAGACATTTTACCAGGACGTAGGATACAACGTCATGTAAGCTAAAAAGTATCCAAAGCATAACAACTTTAATTTATCTTCTCTACTTTCCATTGCTCCATTCAAAAGAACATGTTCCAATTTTACAGAAAAATTATATGAAATTATTTATACAACTGGGAGGTTTGCCATAAGGACACTGTAACAATATATGATAATATTCTGTTATGGGAAACTTAAGTGAAGATGAATGCGTACATTTCACACAGAGGCAATTTTTATTTTAATTTTTAACTACTGTATCTTAATAAATGCAAAGGAGAAGAAATTAAACTTTTGGCTTGCTGAAAAGCTCTACTAAATCTGACTAACTGCTAGCTCAAACTGGAAATTCCTCTAGACTTTCAGTTCCTATTGAAGCAATTCCAGGTGCCTCTGTTGTTACTGATTTGTCTACTATCCCTGGTCTTGGAACTCATTGAGAGTCTATGAGTATTTTGCAGGAATTCCAAGCAGTTGGATAGTTGGTGAGTTACAAAGCAAGGGCCTGATTGCATAGATGTGTATACCTTTAAGGGATTCCTAATAACCTGTCCACCTGGAAGGTGAAAGAAGATGCCATTTTCTATCCTCACTATGACATTAATACACATTTATCTTCTAGGACTAGGGCAAATCTTCAGGGATTGCACTTTTCCTGTTTCTTCTAGATCTACAACAAGGAGAATTCCTTTTCTTAGAAGACAATCTAAACGTGCCATTACCTGGCTATTTTTTCTTTCTCCTTCCAGTTTTTCAGTTTTTCTATTACCTCCAAGAAGATGAATAGTATACTCTTTAAAAATGCAGTATAGTAGAGAGAATGATAAACTGAGCCACTAAACAATGAAGAAGAAAAAAGTACTGTGGTGCAGAACACCAGTCACTAAGTACCAGTCTCAGAGCATCATTATCTGCCCCTATTGCACACACTGCCACAATTCCCTTCAGCTGAAGACAGACCAGAATGAAGTTTGTAAGACCCAGAATTGTCTGTTTTTTTTTCTGAATTGCCCAGGACTATGCAGTCATTGAAAACCAGGGAAACCTTGGTTCTTAAACCAGATGGTTAATATATTAAATATTATGCTATATTTAATGAGAGCAGATGCCTTCTCTCCCTGAGCATTTTTTAAAACATTAGTATGCCTATATGTATTAGTTAATGTATTAAAATATTAGTATGCCTCTGTACTTTTTTTTCTTATGGTGTAACTTCTCACACTAGAATGCTGGACTAGAATGACAGTAATTGTTTATCCAGCTAACCTGGTAAAAATTACTGAAAAAGAGACTAAAAAATTAAAATAATGGAATGTAAGGTACATTAAGGGTTTGTAAGATAGTTTATGCTTGTACAGTCACATAACATGCTACAGCCTTTTTAACCACATAGCATTTGCCTGTACAACATCATTTTAGTAATTTTCTAGCTCTACTTTACAACATTCAGTTTATATTCATGCCACATCTCCACAGTTTCCGCAATGCATCATGGTCTCCTCATGAAGCAGTATTGGAAGGCTTTGCCACAGAATCTACAGCCATAGAACCATATGATGGTTTGGGCTGGAAGGGACCCTCAAAGGTCATTTACCCCAAGTCCCCAGCAATCAGCAGGGACATGTTCAACTAGATCAGGTTGCTCAGAACTGTGTCTGAACTAACCTTGAATGTTTCCAGGCATGGGGCATCCACCACCTCTGTGGGCAATCTGTTCCAATGTTTTACCTCCCTTATTGTAAAAGGAAGAAAATAAATCCATCTTTTGCATTATCGTTATATTGGTTTTTAGGATAAAATCCAGGCAAGTTGTGATAGGACATGATGAATGTATTCCTTTAGATGAACAGAGGGGTAAGCAGCCATACATCCACCAGCAATGGTGTACCTGTGTCAAATCTGCAGTGCACACAGCAGTGAAGATTGAAGAGTATTATACTCACAGTGTATACTCACAGAGTATTGTGTTCTTCCCAGAGATAAAAAATCGTAAGTGCCAAAAATCAAACATAAGTGCCAAAAATCAAACAAACAAAGGCCTAACTGCAGGCTGATAATGATGAAATTGGGAGGAGAAAACCCCTGAGAGAAAGGCATCTGAATTACATCTTTTATTGTGTCATCTCCAAAGGAATAATAAAATGAGACTGTCCAAAAGACAGTGCTCACAGTCTGCTTAATAACAGCATGGAAGGAACAGCAACAATACCTTAGGTTAGTTGCCACTCTAAGACCCAGTTTGACTGTGAAGGTGGAGAAGGCTTACAATGTTCTAGGTTAACACAGGAAGCTATGATTAGCATGGTACCCAGGCTATTGATTTGACCTGTCTTCCACGTTTCAAAAGACTGGTTACAGGGACACTGCAATTCAGTGAAACTGCTCCTCTTCCACCTTCCTCATTTTCCTCCTGCAAGGAACCGACAGGAAAAAGCAGATGGCCCTGCTCTCAAGGTGAACAGCCAGCAGCACCTTAAGAGTAACATCAGAGACTAGCCTCTAAAAGCTGATGCTGGAAAACATTTGGAGAGCCAAGAAACTACAGGGGACAGAGCTGCTAAACTCTTAAAAGTCTCAGCTGAGAAAGTGCCAACTGAGATTTCTGAAAAGCTTATACAAGCTAAAGGCATTGCCCTGGCAGCAGAACAACAGCTACCCACTTGCTTTAATTCTAGCTGTTGCTCCAAAGCACAGACACAGAAAACTCAATAAAGAAGTTAAAAATCATCACAATCAAACATTATCTGTTTTTAACCTAGTTTGAGTTAAGAAATGTCTGAATGGAATTTTCTTAAAACCTTTTTAAAGTCAGTTAAATGGAAAATTTCAGCCTTAATGGTTATTCTTTGGCAAATTTATATGTAACTGAAAACAGGAAAAGGAATCAAAGTACATCCAAATCAATGTCAATATAATAACTGAAATTTTGTAAGTGGCATAAGTGGTCAAAGCTCAAGAGAAACACAGGTTCTAAAGTAAGCATTTAATAATGGTTATGCTTTTCAAACACTTCAATATCAAGAACAAACTACTCCAAAAATGCAAAGATTCAGAAGGAGGTTTCTAACTCAGAGACTCTAGCATTTCCGTCTGTAACAGGCAGTCAATCAATGGAGCAAAGGCCTGGCTAAAGCTGATGCACTTAAATGCACCCCTCCTCTTGCACTCGAACTCTAACTGTGGAGGTCACTTGACAGCACTTGCTCAGTTCACCTAAGCTGTCTCATCACCTTTAACCTCTGACTATATTTATGACAAAGCCCCCATAACTTTGACAACACAGGAATATGTTCTCTGTATCCAAAATTGTACCTTGCCAGACATTACACTGCTCTTCTCCTTTCTCTAAGAAAATCAATCAATATGGAAAGTAAGTAAATATCTGTTCAGTTGCCAGAAATCCAAAGTATCTACCTCTGACACTGCAAACCCCTTACAATGTGAACTCCATTTTCCTTTTATCTCAGTGATTACACTTGGTGGTATTGTCTTTTAGAGAAATGTGGTACATTGTCACTTTTCTGTCACTAGTATCAGAATTCACTAAAATTCTTTAATTTTTCCCAGCACTACCTTGTTCTAGCCTTGGTTTCATGTAAGAAAAAACAAATGCAGGAATGACATTGACCTGTTGGAGCAAGTCCAGAGGAGGGCCACCAAAATGATTAGGGGGATGAAGCACCTCTCCTACAAGGAAAAGCTACTCTCTGAAAGAGTGTAGGTTTAGATGAGATCTTTGCTGGCAGGGTGGTAAAGCACAGGCACAGGTTGCCTAGAGAAGTTGATGATGCTCTACGCCTTGGAAGTGTTCAAGGCCAGGCTGGATGGGGCTCTGAGCCCTCACTGGTCTAGTGAAAGGTGTTTCTGCCCATAGCAGGGGGCCTGGAGCAAAACGATCTTTAAGGTCCCTTCCAAACAAAATCATTCTATGGCGCTAAGAGTCCATATCACTCATGTGAAGAGAATATGGAAGGAAACAGACTCTCTCCAATGCTATACCACTGTGCATACCACACAGTGGAAAGGTAGACTAATACTTCCATTTCAATTGCTGCTTCTTACCCTTGAAACTAGTGTGTTCCATGTGCTGGAAAATATGTATTGGCTTACAGACAGGAACATGCAGTTCAATTGGGGATGTATAATGTATTCTTCTGTCAGCAACATAAGGGGTTTTTTTTAAAATTTGGCTTCTTCAAAGGGACACAGCACAATGGTGTCTAGAACAAATACAGAGCCATTGTCTCTCCTGACTCTGAGTTGCTCAAATCCCAAATCCAAACTTTTCATCAATGAGAAAAGGTATTTCTGCCAGCAACAGTAGATGGTACTATGCAATGCAAATAATTTACTATTAGTAACAAAATTGCTGTCTCTGTGGACTAAATCGATTATACTTATTTTCTTGTTTACAATTAAAAAAAATTGACATTATGTAATGACTAAGTCAATACACAAGCAAGCATTTATTCTTAGGACCTGATCAAGGTACTAGATATACCGAGAAAAATCAACAGGGTACTGAAAAATCAACTGGGAAACAATTAAGTTCCCGAATACCATAAGAAAACTGCAAAACATGAAAATTAAGAGACCTCTTCCTATGACAATTGTTGCATTTTTACAACCCTGCATTGTATCCTCAGGGATTCCAAACAAGAAGTCTGAAACTCAGTTACAGTTCCTTGGTTCCTGAAGGAAAACATGTTACTTTGATACTCAAATACTGGAACAAAAAAAATTAAAACTTGTTCACATTATGCATCCTCAAACAATTTTTTGTTCACATCCTCAAACAATTTTTTACCAGTGTTTCAGAAGCAGATCCCTGTTGGAAGAAATGGCTAAATGGAGGGTTCAAATCAGAAGGCACGTAAGAAATCCTCCATCAGCTATTTGCCAATCCTACCATATGAGGCTTGTCAAAGAGAGAAAGTGCAAGGTTGCAGTGTAAATCTGTCGTGCTTTTTTCGTTTGGTTGAATGTACCTTTGCGTGCGAGTCGAAACAATCTCTTGGCTGTTCTAACTCACATCCAGGCCATATCAGTGCTCTGTTCAACTCCTGATGTCACCCAGGAATAGAACTTGGCTACTGGGGAAAATGGACTTCCACAGGCTAAAAACCTTTCCACGGTATAAATTGTTGCATTTTCCAGCACAAAGTGGAACGAAACCATACATTATTACAAACATAGTCAAGAAGTGTCCAGGACTAAGTGCTCCAATTTTTAAGCAGCTTGTTATACAAAGAATGTAACTAACCTCACAAAACCCTTTTCCAACTCATCTTTCTAAAAAATCTCATATAAATACTGCCATTAGCAGAGGTACTAATAGGGAATCTAAGGAAAAATCTATGAAAATGCAAACTCTGTCTGAATGCAATATAGTTCCAGTAAGCAGTTACACTAAGCCACAAGATCATGTGTCCTTTATATCCCATTTAAAAAGTATTGCAGACAATACTTTGATGGCTTCAAAACTTCTTTTTGCATATTTTAATTCCTAACATTTACTTAAGGTCACCTAAATTGGCAGGCATCACAGGTGAAAAATACAGTCTGAAATTTCAAATCACATAAAAAAGAAATTCAGAAACCACATAAAATAATCTAAACAGATGCCATATAAACAAACCCCAGACTTTAATTTAATAGATCTCAATATGATGTCCCTATAATGTTAAAGGCTGTACTTCATAATCTATAGTGTCACAAGACCAAAGATTTCCCCAAACTGGTGAAGAAAACCAGCATGGGAAACCAGGAAATATTTTTCTCCCTATTTTCTCTCGTCTTTTTAACTTCCTAATTTTTTTTCTATTTTATTTAGTGGCTCTGGTCAGCAGCAGTGGCAGATTTTTAGTACACATACAAGAGAAAAGTTAGTGAATGGAATACAAATACCACATTTATGATATTGTTAATATAATTCCTTTGCATCTATTCAAATATACAGGTCATGGTCTAGAAAAAAAACCCTTTCATTTAATGGAATGGAACAGAATCTAAAAGGAGGCAAAATCAACACATTTTCACTCTGAAGCTCTTTTTAGCACCATGCAACAGAGTACAACAAATACAAAAGAGTTACTAGGATATTTAGTCACTGGCACATTTTGTCTCCATCACCGCATACGAAGCTTTAATACACTCTTGTCTTTATGTCTATTAGAGCAACTATTAGTTCTGAAAAAAAAAGCTAGTCCACAGGCACTAGCATAGATTTCCCACTGGCAGAGTCACCAAAGGTCACAGAGAAAAAAAGGTAAGCTTCTCAGTGCATTTTAGGATGTCACAATCAGAAATAGCTTTGTTGTAGGTCTTGTGTGATATAACTTTTCTTAAACTTTCAACTAAAACAAAACAAAAAAATCAATTAACAATTTCAGTTCATTAAGAAGTAGTGAGAAAAACTTCCAGCAAGTTGAAATGTACACACATGCAATCTTACATGCGTTTGCAGATTGTTTGGAATGAACTTAAGGATTTTAAAACTGAGGTTAAAAAAGATTTAGAAATTTTAAAACCCCCACAATAACATTAGATTAGCTTTTCAAAATACCTTTGTTTCTGTTAACTGCATTAAGAAAACAGAATTATAATGACACAAGTGATGCACAACTAAAGATTATGCCAGGTCTTCAATTACAAACTCTTATTCTCATGCTTATAACTCAACAGCAAGAAGTATTCTGTGTTGAATATTGGGTCAAGGTGTCTTCAAAAAAACAATATGAAAGATGGAAACATAATTCTAGTGTTATGAACTACATGCAATTTGAAATTACTATTGTGTGCAAATTCCTTACTTCCTTCAAAGAAAACGGCTGACCCCACAGGAAAACTAGTTTTCTTCAGAATTTAACAGAATTCATGTCCTAGAACTTAGTACACTGATCTTTTTAATTTGATTTTGAGTAGGATTTGGGGTGAAGCATTCCATCTTAAACCTGCAGGTATTATCCAACAGAGCACAAAGTAATGCAAAAGGTTTTGAAATACAGATTTACCTGAAGATCTCCCACATTTCTGCTGCTCCGTGAAGCACATTAGAGATATATATTAGGCATAAAGAACAGAACCATGCAGTTGAGAAAATGCTTGTAAGACAGAAAACGTTTTGATCTAAAGTTACAAGGACTATGGAGCTACACTATTCCTGGTTTTTAGAGCTGAGGAACTTGACCCATGTTAAAAAATAGACTTGTGTCAGCATGCGGAAGTTGAGATTTTATTTGTCACACTATACTAACTTATGTTCAGGTTAACCTAACACCTCCCAAAACCTCTTTCAGTGTTCAAGAAAAGACTTTGCTAAGAGGAGCCTGATGAATAGAGGAGGTGACATACAGTACCCTGCAGAGTACACCTGATCTGGGCAGCCTTGAGAGTGTACTGTAAGACATTGTGAGGATGCTATGTGTCATTGAATGGAAACCACCTGTGCTCAACATTATTTCAAGTTACTTCAGCACTGAGTACTCTGTCAGCATCTCCACAGTGTCAGCTTTCCTTCATGTGAAGTAAGCATGGAGATCTTTCCTACCCCTGGAAGGTTACTGTGTATTATGACAACAAAGTTTCCAAAGCACTGCACAATGTCTGTATAAAAGTGCTGGATGAATGAGAACAATCTTCCCGAATGCTTAATTTTGTTTCAGAGTATAACACAGATCTTACTTTGCTTCCAGTGCCAGGGCAATGATGCCTGCAGCCATAGGTGCAGAAGCTGAGGTTCCAGTATGGCTGTCTGTGCAACGCTGCCTCAGGTCTGTAGTGATCTGGAAGAAATTGAATGTCTGAAATTTAGAACACAACTTCAGAAATCAGAGCATGTTTCATTTATTTGAATGAATCACAGGTATGTGGAGGGTATTTTCTTCTTTAATTGTAAGGAACTGAAGATACATGATGTTCTGATCTTGAAGTCACTTGTGAATTTAGAAAGTGTTCTCTATATTGCTCCATGGCATGATAAACAAAGACACTTTTAAACTAGAAAAAAACCAGAAAAACATGATGAGGGGTTTGAAACTGCACAGCTGCACAACTGGAACTCTGCCCTTCTATTTGGATTTACAGAGGACTTTCCCGCCAAGAATCTCAAAGTGCTTTACAAACAGGAAGGAACTAAATCTTATATACAGACTGCTTATGCCCATTTTAGAGACTATAAAGATGTATGGAGGGTTTGATTAGGTTGCCTGAAGTCACACTGGAAGTATGTGACACAAAAGAATACAGCTGGGCTCATGCTAAGTACCCTGTTTAATCCTTCATTCACTCCTTATGCAATAAATCCCATGGAATTAAGCAGTAATTCATTGGAAAATCCTGATGTGATCACAAAATTGGCCCAGCCATCACTAGCCAATTAGGTCTTTTCAGTTTTAAATTGTTACGTATTACTTATAGATAATTACATGTGGCACATATTTTTGTATGTAATCTAAGTGGATGTATAAACTATAATGTGCAATACAAACTAGAGGCACAGCCTTCTACTTAGTGTTAGGATGTTTCCATCCAACAGTGAATTTTAGACATATGCCTTCTTTAAGAATGTAAATCATGCACAAAAATGAGTTTATTCTAAAACCTGCTTCTTTCAGGTAATGTTAATCTAAAGTGATTCTACTCTATGCTTGGAGAAGTGGTTCTTCCCAGGAGCAAGGCAGCAGAGGAAGAATGTCACTACTACCTAGCAGAAGATCAAGCAAAACCCATGCAGGCTGGAGAACAGTTGTTTGAAGACAGCAGTCTACAGCATGGAAACCTCCACGAAGGTGAATGACCTGTGACGCCAAACCTTAATCTCAGAATTTCAGTCGCTGCAAGATATAAAATATCTTCCTGAGGGGCAGAGGAGAAGTTGCTTACATAACGTTTTACTCAAGCACATGGAATTATTGTGTTCTCATTCACCAGTATTGTTCTTCATTTCCAACACAGATTTGCACAAAGATGGAATAAGGAGAGGATTGGAGGGTCAAAAAATCACAAAAAAGCACAGGGCATATAAAAATGCCTGTCTAGCTTTGAAAGCTCAAGATATATGAAATATGATCGAAAAACCACCTGCATCTCATCTGGGCAGAATACAACCAAATGCATGCAGGAGGTATAGGTTTCCCACTTGACATTAGCCATATTTAGTGTATTACACGATTTGTATAAGGCTGAAGAATACTCTCACAACATGTAAGTATATGCAAGTTAACATAGAAGATTTCTTACAGAAAAGGTGCTAGCAGCACCAAGAAAATGACTGTTGAAAACAAGTAAGGAGCAAGTGAAACAATACGGAAGCTTCTAAAAATTTAAAAGACAGATGGAAGTATTTTTAATGTCAGATATTTAAATTAGTTAACTAACCAGAGGCCAGATTTCTTCATTAATGAAGTCTAGAAAGAATTTTTTCTAGCCCTATTATTTAATATTCTTCATAAATGCACACCTTGTTAAATATTTTTTTCTATCTGTCATCGGCTAGAATTTGGAACCCCATACGTAAAATGTTCATGTAATTTCCTTCTCTCTGCCCTCTTGCCTATTGACAGTCTATTCATTTAGACAATGAAAATTACCAGTGTTGGGAAAAGCTTTATGCATGAAAATTGCATAAATGCTGTGACAATATTAAGAGACGAAACTGCAGCAGGGACAGTCCTAACACTACACTGCCTCTTTGTGAAAATACAAGTAGTGATTTTCCAGGTGGGATTAAGACGTCCAAGTACTACATGATAACATGCACCCAGAGACATATGAGATATAGCCATCCCACTTGGAAAATACTGGTCAGTGCTGTGGTGAGGACCAAAAGGAAGGCCAGGAAAAAGAGTGAAAAAGAGATTAATAGATGTTCGTGTCTTTCATATCCTGGTACTTCATGCCCTGCATAAAAGTTGTGCAGCAGGTGCTTTCCTTGCAGGACCAAAGGGCGATAAAGCCTCCAGGAGCTCAGGCAGGAAAAAGTGCTCTCATAGCAGCTTTTCTCTAAGGGAAAGCCTCTGTCAGTCGAGTGAAACACACACTGAATTGTACTATCTTTGTTTCTCATCCTCTGGAAGAGCATCCTTCCAGAGTGATTTTACTGTCCTGTAGCTACAAATATCAAGCACAATAAGCCACGACATCTCTTTATTTGGCAACATTGTCCCTCATGTTCTGAGTAGATACTGTGGCAGCAATTTGCACTAAAGACCCTTATCTCTCTTTCAACAGATATTTCAGCCCAGAATGTGCTGAGAAAGCTTTGTAAGTGTAAATCCCATCTGAACTAATTCAAAGGAAAGTTACTGACAGGATATGAGATGTTTAGGTGTAGATTACCTCCAAGATCTGAGGCATGTTTTTCACCACTTTGGAGTCACTGTCAAGAGAACTGTTTCATTTACCCCAAGAAAAAAGAATATGTGACCACTAAGAGGTGAGCAAATTTCAAGTAGAAAAATGGTGCCCCAAATTCCTGAACAACATAAAAACATCACAATAAAATGATTTGGTGCTGGATAGCACCATGAAGCTGCCATCAGTGTGTATCAGCAGTCATTCGGATCACTAGGGTAGGGAGAAGGAGAATTTAAAAAATCTTTTGTTGAGTATAACACAACTGCTGATCTGTGAAAATGCTGATCCAACTGCCCAAGAAAAATCCATGCAATATTTCTAGAGCCATGAATTACAACAAGTTCTAAATTAGTGGAATCAACTAGGTTTGATTGAAGACAATGACAATGTTTTTGGTACTTGCCTAGTTAAATCAACATGAAATTAGCAAGCTTAGACAGACACTCTGATGAATGGCAGACAGAAATTAAAAATATCGCTGCAATGCACTGTAATGCTTCCCATATGCATTGGTGTAAAGCTTTCAAAGAAACCAGGCAGTTATTAGAGGAAAAAATCTAGACACACTGTAACAGCTGTATAGAAGCAAATTGCTTTGAGCAACTTGCTCTCTAGAGGACATGCCATTTCTGTACAGTCATTATTAAGGTTGCATGATCAATCTTTCCATAGTTTTATTGACTGGGAAATAAATGGATAAAATAAAAAATGGGATTTCTCTTGGCAGAGAACAAGTTCATGCACCCCAAGCCTCTGCATTTCTTGGTATTTCATATTTCATGACATGAGTTTTCTGAACTGATTGAATAACTTTTTACATTCTGCTACAGTTCTTCAAGACATGTTGATTTCTATGAATCTGTATCCCTAGAAGTGAAAAGACTTTAACAAAAATCTATTTTACATTCTACACACCTTACATATCTGTATGTACCCAGAATGGAAGATGCCACATTGTGTCCTGTGATTATCTTGTGCATTTCTTGGCAACCTGACCGAGTTTCTGAAGGACAGAAGGCTTTTATGTTTTAAGAACTAGCAGGAGACAGGATGGGCTTAATTTTTTTGTTTCAGTTTAAAGTTCTGCTTAGAGTAGAAGTTTATCAACAAGAAGAGAAAGAAAATCAGCAGATGAACTGCTATTTATCACAAGACAAGAAAACAGGGGGAACATTAGGTAGATAGGTTACTTGAAGGAGTTAAGTAATTTATTAGGCTTATAAATTGTACCTATGATGAACTTTCTGGTGTCAAGTCCTTAGTGCTTTAGAAAATAATTCAAGAAATAAATTCAAAAAGAAGGCATTTGTGCAGTATGTTTGATAAGTAAAAGAACCATATAGATAACTATATTACATGGTGCTTAATCTATCCTAGCCACATGGTCTGGAGGGGGGAAGATATCTTTAAACATTGTCCTATGGTATTCAAAGTAGCAAAGAAGAGAATAATAGGAAAAAATACCTTGACACATGCATGTTATTAGCCAATACTTCTGTACTCACTGAGTTACGAGAGGTAACATCTATAAAGAAGCACAATTTTATAGTCTTTACCTACTGTCGATTTGTCTGTGTCCCATTGTCTGAATTTCTATGCCTATAACTATGCCAGCACTTGGCATCTGCATTTGAAAACACCAAAAAAGTAATTCTAGATCTTTTCCATAAAAGTCTACGTAAAAGGCATGCATCTATCTGCATCTCTGGAACTTTTGCATGCATTGAGCATTTTAATATATCCAAAGGGTGGAAAGTTGGTTTATAAGAGGCTAATTATTACTGCAATAAAATTCAGTACAGTATAAAGTTAAGCGCCCTTGGTGTACCTTTCCTGAACAACAAGAAACTCTTGCAAGGTGTGTCTAACTGTATTGTTAGCTTAAAATATTTCAAGCTGTCATTGTATAAGACAAGAAAACCCCTCCAGGCTAGAAAAACTTCTAAAATTATGTTACATCCTATATTTGTAGCAAGCAATTATTAAACATGGGTAGCAATGAAAACAGAAAAAAGAGTGTTTTGTGTAGTTATAGAAGTATTTGTGATTCTATTGCTCCATATTGAAATAAAATAATTTTTGTAAGTATTTTTACTCTACATAATGAGTTTCTAATGCTTGGTTACTGTTTGTTCCTTTACCTTATAATACATTCTGCACTTACTGGACAGAAAAATAAAGAAGAAAAGAAAAAAGAACGACATTCAGCTAAAAAATAGCAAGGAAAAATATGAAGGAACAACGGAACATGGCAGTATACAACTGTAAGTATTCACTGTTATAAAGTCTTGGGTAGGTATTTCTGTACTACAATACTGCAGAATGTCACATGATACTGAAATTTGTGCTGTTACATGAAAAAGTTTTTTTTTTTTTTTTAAAAATAGAATTTAGTTCACTTGATGTTGATTGGAAATTCTATGCCAGGCCACTCCTTCCTGGTTTACTACCGTGGTATTTTTGTTTCCTATTTTGAATGTAGGAGTCTCACTCCAACAAACAAAATCATCCTATGATTTGATCAAGTATTGTTACTCTTCAAATTTTGGCATAGAGTTGAGCCCTGCATTGTTTGTCAACTGCATATATATTTATATGCATAACAGAATTTGGATAATTTATATTTAATAATAATCTTTCTATTCACCCTCTGTTTTTCTTCCCTTTAAACTTGCTGTAAGCTGTCAGCTTCTTGTGGAAAGATACGCAGACAACCTCTGACTCAAAAGAAGCACCAATTTAAACAAAAGTGTGAGGTATGATGCAGTGAAAAGGATGTGTGGTACAACAATGAAAACAGATACATATAATATCTAGACTCTTCTAGCACTTTATAGCAGTTTAAAAAAACTTCGTCTTTGAAATTTTAATTTATTGAGTTCAGTTCTTGTTCCAAATAAGACTTGTTTCCGAGGTAAATGGTATTTTAGGACTTTAAGAGGACGGAATTTTGGTAGACAAGCTGGAGAAGAGAATAGCGATACAATCATTAATGCTCTTAAAACAAACTATAAGCAAGACAGTCCACAGGTAATAGCAAAATTCCTGTCTCCATGAGAGGGTGTGCATGCTGAAAGAAATTCTCAATAATCATTTGAAAAGCTGGCTTCACAATTTCATTAATTTCTCACTGGGTTGTAGCATTAGAGAAGCACATAGGTATCCCTTATGTGGATCTTCACACACAACACAAACAGAAGCTATTCATCTTCTGTATGCTGTTTTGCTTCATCATTGAAAGCATCTGTAGGAGGAACAGCCTTGCATGGCTTTAAATACAAGTACCAGTAGTTAAACATAGATAACTAGTGTGTTTCAAAAGTAAATTGATAATAGAGTACAGGAAAAAGAATCGTGTCAGGAATTTTTATAGTCTGATTTTCAAGCATTTGGGATCATTGACTCTTATGGCACATGCAACTCCAAGGTTGCTTTGCACAAGAGCAGTCATGGATAAATTACATTCTGGTAAACAAATGGTCAACAGACTTGGGTTAATTCTTACAGCTCCTCAGTAGACTTACACCTTTGCCATTCACTGTACAAAATGATGCACACTGTAGGACTAAACTAAAACTGGCATATGGAACTGAATTGCTTTGAAAAGAATGAAGGATCCGACTAGTAAAACCAATCATTGTTTATAGAATTTATGGAATTCAAATAAAAATTACTTTTACTTATCTCTGATATTCAGTGTGAGATCTCCAAGGAAAACTCCAATTAAGAACATTTTTAGAGGCATGTTTTTAATTATTTTCAGTAACGTTTATGTAAAATATCTTCCTTGTTTCCCTAATTATGGGATAATTTATGTGCATTCTATATATAATAATTATTATCTCCTTTGTAAAGCATACCTTTCAAAAATCTTACAGTAAGACATTAACCTGCCTGTATTAGCACAGCGCAAAATACCAGAAGTGATGGGTATTATACTTTGGTAAATGAAAAAGTTATATATGCCTGTGTTTAATGAGAAGTCTTCAACAACAAAGGTGAGATCACCTCCAAGTGTTTTTGATCCTAGTGCAAGACGTAAGAGAGTGAAATGTCAGAAATTAGAAATGTTCTTTCTCTTACTGAAACAGTAGTTCTGTAAAAGCAGAAAGTCTGTGTTAATTGAAAAGAATGGATGACAATCATCAAGAAAATTACAGCTATTAAGAAATCAGAGGAATGCACAAAGCTTAAATTAGCAACATAGAAAAGTACAAATAAAGACTGAGAAATACAGAGATATTTTACTCGATATTGAAAACATGAGCAAGGATATAAAGGAACAGCAATTATTAACATATGAAGACAAAAGATGCAGAGAGGCAATAAGGAACGACAAGATTAAATTGTGTCGCCTAAAGAATAAAACATAAGGATGTTTTATTTTCAAATACATCAGAAGAAAAAGAGCCCCTAAACCAATATTGTTTTAATTGTCCAGAGACAATAATTTATTGTTAACAGCTATTTCACTGAATGTTTCTTTTTGGAAAAAAAAAATCTAAATTAAATTTTCAGAGCATAGAGCGATGATAAACCATCTTCCTATTTATCTCTATTTTAAATAACAAGTATAAATCAAAAAGATTGGAAGCGCCAAAGACTTTTCCAAGAGCTGGAAAGGGAACTGGTGTGTTGTTTTTAGCAAATGTTTGAACACTGGACAAGTTCCAGAAGACTGAAAGCAAGCCTGCATAGTGTCATTCTTTTAAAACAGTAAGCAGTATTGCCCTATTAATGTCATCTATTTGCCACCTTTCTATCTAGTGTGAAAGAGCTGACACAGGATTTAAACTAATTACTAACAGACTAATTAGCTAGTAGTATACTTAATGGTGGATAACATAAGAAGTTGGAAAAGTAAGCTTGCCGAAGTACTGTAGTATTTTTTTGTGGCACTCACTTTGGCTGAAAGTAATATACTCAGGATTTTACAAGACACATAATGTAATACTGCACATTAAAAAAAAAGTATTTAAATTTAAAATATTAAAAACATACATGATACATAATACATTGATTTAAACTGGGATAATTATGAGGTCTGAAAATGTAAGCATGTATAAAAAATTAGAAGCAGAGAAATTATATATACCCTTACACCATATAGAAGAAATGAGTCTTATTTCTAATCAGGTCTTCTACAATTTCGTTCTTGGCCATAGTATGACCTAAAGCTTTTACCAAAAGGAAGGAAACACCAGCACCTTCTGACAAGTGTTGGAGAAACGCGGAAAATGAGAACGTGATGATGAGGGCTGGTCTGAATTGAGAACTAAACCAGCCAGTCACTAATGGTGGAATAAGGAGACCTTAACTACACTTTATATTTCCTTGAATCACCATGTGAGTGTACTGTAAGACATGGTGAAGATGCTACATATCATTGAATGGAAACCACCTGTGCTCAACATTATTTCAAGTTACTTCAGCACTGAGTACTCTGTCAGCATCTCCACAGTGTCAGCTTTCCTTCATGTGAAGTAAGCATGGAGATCTTTCCTACCCCTGGAAGGTTACTGTGTATTATGACAACAAAATTTCTCTTTTGAAAAACAGAAGCAACAGCTCTGAAAGTGGGCTGGGCATCTCACAGCGATGGACACATTACATGATAGTGAAGCTAACACATCTCAGTCAGGGTCAATAAATAAAGAGAGGAAAAATGGCCTGGAACACACCTTTGTCCAGTTTGGATTCTAGAAGCTTGTAACATGAAAAAAGATTTATAAGAAAACATGACAGACAGAATTATGCAAGCAGCTTACCTTCAGTTATCAAAAGGGATTAACTGTTTGGGCTACAAGGGCAGGGAGAAGACAGTAGACAACGGGAGTGGTCTTCATACTAGCAGTAAAATATGTGATACCAATTACTTATAAATTGAAGCTAAAGAGGCTCAGAAAACAAACAAGTGAAATTTTTTAATGGCAATGAACAATTAAAAGCACTTACACTAAATTTAAGTGGATTTTTTGTCATTGAAAACTTTGAAAGCAATATTGATTGTATTTATTAAAATTACTGTTGAGTGCTGGAACTGCTGGAATCAAAGGACTCAGGGAAGTCCTACAGACTTGACTAAGTAAGAAGTCAGGCTGGAGGACACAATCACATCTGCTCACCTTATTAATCTCATTTAAACATGAAGAAGTTAGTGAAAGTCTTTTAAGGACAGTGAAGGGAATTTAATCACAGAAGTAAAGACTCCTAGTTGATACAGTAACTTTTTTCTTTATTATTTATCAGGGATAACAAGAAACATGTCAGAAAGTGAAAGAGAAGTTTCAGTGAAGACAACCAAGCAAAGAACAGAAGAATCATTGGAATGAAGAAGGATCTCAGAACAAGTTTAAAACAAAAGTTAGACCATCTGAAAATAAATAAGAATCCAAGAAAGGATGGCCAGCATCCCAGAATCCTGAAAGACAAGGCAGACAGTATTAAAAAAACATAGAGGCAAATATTTTTAACTCTTTATTGACAACAAGAGAAGAATCTGCTAAGAACCAAGAAAGAAAGAAATATTAGATGAGTCCCTAAGAAACCATACTGGAGAAAAAAACCCCTCCAAATCCTTCAATTTTCTGATCAAGTAGTAATTAACTTCTGTAAGTTAAACACTAGAATAAATAAGCAGGGAAGAGGACAATATTAGTAAACCTCATCAACCTTGAGTACAAAGGTCTAAAAGGCTAAAAGGACTAGAATTAAAAATGAAGAGTATCCTGAATGCACTGATTTTGCAAAGGCACATAGGATGTATAAATACTAATGATATCAACAGATTATCAAATAGAATTAAAACTATCTGTCATTTTCCAGCAAAGATGAGAACATTAGGGAAAATAGATACTGACTGCTTAGGAATGAGATGAGGAACAATACAGAAAAGATGAGCACTGAGCCCAATTTTCCTTAGAATATATTTCCAGAATAGGCAGCAATATGAATAATAACTGACTGTCACTGAATGTAAAAGAGGAATGATGCTGGATCAAAATAAATCTAAGAAAATAGAGAGGTACCTAGGTGAACTGCTAATATTATGTGTGTAAAATGTGAAAACTATTGATAACTGGATTTAAAACAAATGGAAGATATTAGTATAATGGTGGAATTATTAAAGAATTTCTCTTTCTGCCCATCTCCTCAAAGTCACTGTGCAAAACACAAACACAGATATATAAAAAAATAATTAAAACCCATACTATTTTCCTGTCATAGGATTCTCCACTGCTGTACGTTGTAGCTAGTGTGGATGCACATTCTTCCAGGTACCACGGCTTCTTCCCGCTTTCAGCTGTGCTGCTTATGGAGATTGTGTAGATGCTATTGGTGTAGCCATCACAGGAGCAGTGGTCTCGACTTCTTCCACCATTTCCAGATGCCCAAACAAAGACTGAACCTAAGCCTCTTCGTCCCTGTTTGGAAACAGTACAAAAGACTTGATTAATAATTTTTCTTTTCTCTCTCAACTGCTTAATTGTCAGGTCTTTTCCCCCAAAAAGACATCTAATGAGAAGAAGAAAAGAAAAGAACAACTTTGCTGAGAGGAATTTGAAACGAGAACAGGATTTGGCAGATTTCAGAATCAGACATCAGAAAAATTGCAAAAATGAGTGGTATGAAGACAGCTTTAGAAAAACTTCTATACAGTGTTTGTTGGTCTGCATCTATGTTATCCAGATCTACCAGGAAAGTTGTGCTGAAAACTCAGAGGAAGGAGCAAAATACCATACTGGGCTGGCTTTCTGGGTTCCAAACACACATTGCTGGCTTATGTCAGCCCCTCATCCACCAGCAGCCCCGAGTCCTTCTTGAGTCCTTGCTGGCAAGACTGCTTTGGATCTGTTTATCCCACAGCTTGTACTGATATTGCCCCTACCCAGGTGCACCACCTTGAAGTTGGTCCTATTAAACCTCGTAAGATCCCCATGGGCCCATTTCTTGAGCTTGTCCATGTCCCTCTGGATGGCATCCCATCTTTCAGGAGTGTCAACTGCACTCCTCAGCTTGGTGTCATCTGAAAATTTGCCGAGGATGCACTCGATCCCTTCATCCGTGTCATTAATGAAGACAGTAAATATCATTGGATAACAATAATACCAATGTGGACTCCTGAGGGACACTTGTTGCTGATGTCCATTGGACTCTGAACCATTGACCACTGTCCTCTGGATGTGAGTCCAACAACTTTCTTATCCAACAGCCCATTTATCAAATCCATCTCTCTCCAATTTACAGAGAAGGATGTTTTGGGTGATGTGTCAGAGGCTTTACAGAACTCCAGATAAATGACACCTGTAGCCCTTCCCTTGTACACTGATGTTGTCACCCCATCCCAGAAGGCCACTGGGTTGGTCAGGCAGGACTTGCCCTTGGTGAGGCTGTGCTGGCTATCCCAAATCACAGCCCTTTCCTCTATGTGCCTTAGCAGACCTTCTAGGAGGATCTCTTCCATGATCTTCCCAGGCACAGAGGAGATATGGACAGGCTGCGAGTTCCCAGAGTCCTTTCTCCTCTTTAAAGGATGGGTACAATGTGTCCCTTCTTCCAGTCACCTGGGCCTTCACCAGACTGCCATGACTTCTCAAATACCATGGAGAGCATTTTTGAGTTTAATAAAAGTATACTACCTGGAAAGAGTTTTCAGCAAAATAAGTTAAATAGCAAATTCTCCTGACTAGTGTTTTCATAAAGCTATGTAAATGCGAATTTTCATTTAAAAACATTTCAAGCAGAGAAAAAAATCCCAAGGTGCCAAGTTTAACATACTATGAAATCCACATTCTCCAGATAGGATCAGTGTGAATATTACAATTTTTTCCCTTCCTATACTTGATCCTAGCTAATGCACCAACAAAAAGATGCAAAATAGCAACATTTTCAGTGTGATGGGGTTTTTTTATTTGTTTGTTTGGTTTTCTTTGGGGGGGGTTGTTTGTTTGTTTTGGTTTGGGGTTTTTTTGGGGGGGGGGTTGTGTGGGTTTTTTTTGGTTTTGGTTTCTTTTTGTTTGTTTTTGGGGTTTTTTGGTTTTGTTTGTTTTTTTAAGACAACCTTTATGGAGTGTTACAGCTCTCCTTCTCTGTATTATGAACCCTCACCAAATGAAAATCCCCTTTCCATCTGGAATTCTTGTTGTGGCTTCTTTTCCCCACTAGCAGGTTCCAGTTCAGAGCCTCTCAAAGCCAGTGGGATGTGACTTCTCTTTCATTCTACAAAGAGGTCATCTCCCTTTGCATATCTTTACTTCTTACAACTCCATCCTGAAAACACCTGATGAGACAGACTAAAGAAAGAGTAACGGGAAAAAATTATTTCAGGCATATTCACCCATTTAGTATACCAGCAGGTCAGGGCGACAGAAATTACAGCCCTCTCTATACTCGTGGGGAATAAGAGGGAGGATTATGCTAAAAATATGCTGGTTCATTACTTTTTGATGTGTTTCTGCTTGATTTTTCCTGGTTTTATTTTGGTTCCATCCCATCATCTCTTGAAAACAGATCATATTTCCCAGCGGTAAGTATTATCTGCTTTCATCTTCTGTCTCCTTCATGGTAATGGTAATTCTTGGCCTGACCATCAGTTCTATCATCTGTTTCAGAATTGGGTACAGATTCCTGTCTGGTCCTACACTGCCCTTAAAAAATACCTCTCTCCTACATACCTCTTCAGCCAAAAAAGTTTATATTTATACATAGGAAGGTAAAATACACAGAAAAAAGAATACCATACAGTCACACTTCTACCAACAGGACATGTTGAAATATTCCATCAGAACCTTTCTTTAATGAATTTTCACAGGTATCTATTATTTGTAGAATTTGACACATTTTACGTTTTTTTTTCTTTTTCAAATGCAGGTCTTGAAAGCAGTATTATGTAATTATATATGGCTAAACTGATATCCCATGGGAAATTCGGAATAACCACCAACACTAACAAGATAGAAGAAATGTGAATTCAGGGTAATGAAGCCA
>VZRO01001502.1:195314-304775 GCA_013397915.1 Daphoenositta chrysoptera | reverse complement strand
AAAAAAAAAAAAAAGTAAAAGAACTTCTCAAGAAGATGCATACAGGAAAATATCCTACTAACAACAGTCTATCCATCATTTTTCTGCTGTCACCATCAGATGGTTCTGTATGCAAACAGCAGTATACCATGATTTTTCCCATGCAATAAAAACATTTTCACTACAGGGTATGACTGTATTATTAGCTTGTCTGCACAGAGAATGTGTCTCTATTTTATTAGATACATACTTATGCTGCTGTGCTAATAATGAACAACAAGCTGCAGAAACAGGTATTTTAATTCATATTTGGCCACAGAACGATGAAAACATGCCAATGGATGTTAAAAATTCTGCATTTATCATTTAAAAATGATAAACATGAATTTAGTTTTTTAACAGTAAGGTCAGGGCTTTAAAAATAATAGCCATTTGCACCTGGGTTTACATCTTCATGCTAATTTTTTTTGGTAAACAAATTAAGGCAAATATTTCTTGAAAACTAATGTCTCCTGCAAATATGTGAAGCATCAATGTCTCTGTTTTTGCAATGAAAAATTAGTACTAGGTGCACTGACCAATGGAAAATATTATTTTCTACTATATACAAAGTAAGAATTCCCATTCCTCCAATGCACTGCAATGTAAGAGCTCAGCAGTTCAAAGAAAACAATAGCACTACCTTCAGACCAGAAAACACGCTAGACTTCTTGTTCCTAGAAGCAAATCTGGCAAAGCAAATGGCAGTCTTAAAAATAATTTTAGAAGTAACCATCCAAAATAATTTCAACAGAAAAATTCAGAAGATGTGTTCAGGAGATGTCTGGATCTGGTACTGTGTGACATAGATAGTTTAGGGGTTACAGTGGTAGAGGTAGGTGGACAGTTGGACTGGCTGATCTTGAAGGCCGTCTTCCAGCCTTGATGATTCTGTAATCCTATGATTCTATGAATTGGACTAAAAGAATTTGCCAAGTATTTGCCAAATAAATTCTGGTTTACCATTTGGTTTCCAAACACTCTGCTTTAATTCGGTAGACCCAATCATGCTTAGGAAAACAAAAGCTTGTTAGTAACTATGCCCAACAAGTAAACAGAGCAAGAGCATCAGCATCACTGTATGTGAATGTCATTCCCAGTTAGTATCCTTTAAATAAAGACATTTAAATAACAGTTGGACTGTGTTACAAAGTTAAGATAACACATGTGCAAGGCACTGTGTAGCTTTTACTCTTTATCTAAATCTATCATTTGTCATCTGCCAGGTGCCCAAGGGTACAAGATAAAGCGGCAAGCCTTGAGATGCCAAGAAGCCACATGTCATTTATTATTCAAAAGCAAAGGTGCATTTACAAATCATATGAACAGAACCTGAGCAACACTGAGAGTTAGTAACCCTTCTGTAGAAGAGGCATAGACCAGGGTTGAATGGATGTGCAGCAAAGTATGCTCAATGCTTGTCCCATGATTTAAAAATTTCATTCCCTCTCCCTCTAGGCATAGGAGTTGTTTCTGCTCTTCCATTTGCAATGATAGCTAGGGACTGCCTCTTATAAACTCTGCATGGTGTCCATAATTTTGTACTTGTGCTTGTCAGTGCACCAAATCAGACCACTATGAAAGGTTCTCCTTTTGTTTACTCTACGTTTTAAAATTGCATAAAATGTCACATAATTTTAAAAAAAAATCAGCTGTCCCATTATGCACAAGTATTTCACTGATGACTGTGACTTGCTATTGACCCAGCCACCATCCACTTTTCTAGCACATTTTCTTGACAAAGCCAGTGTGTGTTCAACAGATGGCTGACCTTAAATGAAATGGTCTCAGGTCTTTCACAAAGAGGCCCCAAGGCAGAAATTGCACTTGTAAAAGCATGAGAGAACAATCTTGGGGCATTATGGCTTTTTTTTCTGCTAGTATCTCCTTTTCCTTGGTCAGCAAGTTGCAAGCAGGTAAGTGATACAAAAGCTCCTTTTTGTTTTTTCCAGTTCACCAGCATGGACAGGTTAACTCTGCCAAGAATCAGAGCCAGTATGAACATGCTCATAATGACATCTGCAGAATTTCCTTATACAATTCAAGAAACATCCCCTGCTCCAAGTGTGTGTGTTTGTGTATGCACTGCATCTTTAGGAGTAAATGCCTTAGCAGTACTGGCAGGGACCTTTGCAAGGTAGAGGTCTTCACACACTCATCTAAAGACAACCAGCAGTCACACACACTTCAAGTTGCTTACAGCAACAGATTCCATCTAATAAAAACAGTTTCCACCTACAAGATGTAGTGTTATGAGCCAATGGAGTAAGTTTTAATCACACTATTTTATAAAGTTCAGACTTTACATTCATTCACTGCTTTACAAGTCAAGTTGCTTTAATCCAGCCTGTGAATCCTGATTATTTCCTGCCCAGGAATCAAGTGCCCCAATAACCCTTCCTGTCCATGGAGTGAGTTACTGTCTTGATAGAAGTGATCAAATTTACAAAGGAACAAGGAAGAAAATGCAAAGGAGCAGGAAAGGCAGCGGACAGAATCATTGACCTGGAGAAATTAAGAGCTATAGGGGTGGCAGCCAGGGAAAGGTAATTTGGTACCAATATACTGGAAATTGCACACTGACGAGCAGAAAACAAGCCATGAAAGTATAAAATGGAGAGAGAAGGAGGGACACTCTCTCCACACCTAGAGCTTAAGCACTTAATTTCCTCTATTCTCCCCAATACCGTTCTAAAATTACTTAATGTTTCCAAGAACAAAAACTACTGCCAGAAAGTGAAATTGATCCTGAAGTGGAAGCTGGAAAAAGTAGCCCATGGTATGACCTCTTCTTTAAAAACTAATTCCTAAAGAGGAAATGTTCGTAACTGAATGTGCAGAACAGAGGCCAGCATTCTGGAGCCCTGAAAAGCCTACTATGCAGACACGGTTTTTACATGCAGCATAGTACAATCACTGTAGGGCCAGGCATCAAGGATCACAGCATCCTGAGAAATGCACCTGTGAGAGGGAGCATCTCCTTTCTTCCAAAAAGTCAGTTTCTGCTGATTTCTGCACTCTCTAGGATCTGGATTCTGCTGCCCTGTGCACAGCACTGCCAAGCTGTTCACTGTCAGCATTTTGCTTTTGACCAGTAGCAGCTCCTAGCTCCTGCTGAATTTCTACCAGTCAGTTTAACATCTAATCTGGGAATGAAAAACAGTTTGGCACAACATCCTTAAAAGACTTTTGTAGACTGCACAAACAGCACTGAACCTGAAAGTAGGAATTTCTCCAAAACCAGATAATGGTAAGCTGAGAGTCCAAGTCAGCAATTTTGAAGAGGTACCAGAAGACAGCCAAAGAGATTTTTCTTTTTTTTTTAACAATCTTCTTAGATATCAAAAGCAAAATTTTATGAACAAAAGGAGAAATTTCTCAGGCCATTCATTCTTGTTGAGGTATCCACGCTCTCAAAAAAACCCACACACCTCTGGTATCTCTAAGGAAATGAGTAATGAGCCAAACAGATATCCATAAATAAAGATGCATGGTTGAGGGAAAGGACAAAAATAGTCACCTGTGTTTTTATATTAGCAGTTATGTTTTTACTCTTAGGAAAACTAGGAAGTAAAGAAAATATTTCCTGTTGCTGGAACACAGCAACATGTATACACACATAATATACATACAATGCAAAAATATATCACTACTTACAAAAAGCAGTGATTATGTTGTTGGAAAGGGAAGTGTTTGCTAAGAAAGGTTACTGGCTACTTCTAAACTAGCTCCTTAATTAAGAAAATGAAAAACTACATAATTAACCATGCTTTAAAAAAAGGGAAAAAATGTATTTTGTTATCTCTTAGGGTATGATACCTTTGTAATATTGAAGTGATAAAACATTCTAACGTGCATATAAAAAACCATCGTATTGAATAACCACAAGCATCCATGTATTAGCACGCTAATTATCCGGATATATCAGTGGAACAATTCAGTATGTACGCATACGTGGTGTATTTTTTACTTGACTCTTCATGAGGAAAACAGTTTAAATAGTACCAAGATGTTCCCCACAGAGCTATAATTAGTACTGAAGTGCAACCGAAATTACTGTTGGCTGAAACCTGAAATACGAACATGTGGAATACTAGAATGAATTTCTCATTTACCTAAACAAAACAAAGCCAGCTCAAAGACTGCATGAATCACAATTCTGGTTCAGGCTCTCTCTCTATAGTACCATTACTATTGTTACCAGGATAAAACAAGTTGTATATTGCAAACACAATGTGATAACACAAGAGCTTGCTTAGCCAAAACTTCTCTTGTACAAAGAGTCTCTAGTTAATCAGAGGTGAAACTGTCCCTGCATATGCAAAGCCAAAATAAACAGGCAGTACATAGGAAAGCTATCAGTGTGAGAACTGGATATGGGATCGATGTCACACACGAACACCCATTATATGGGATAGGTTCAGGCAGTTTTCATGGCCTTCATACTACTATCTGATTAATCACTCTAGAAAGGAGCCCAGGGCCACTAGATCCACACAGCCGTTGTTTCACTACTTACACCAGACTCTTCCTTGTGGAAAACTTCAGGTTTAGAGATCTCTGTCGAACCCTGCGGTTTAACAAAAAGAACCTCCTATTTTCTGCAAACTTCACACTTTTCAGTAGATAAGTAGGAAAATATGGTTGCTTCACTTCTACTTTTGCAGGCTGAGGACTGAAGTAATAGCTATGTGCAGTTTGTCTCCCATAGCGTTAATTTAAGAAACAATGTATAGGCTGTGTGAAAAGTCATTGCCCTCATAGTTTTGTGCCTTAAACTGTTAAATTCTCTGCACAGAAAGCTTTTGACACCAAACCTCCTGTGATTTCCAAGCCAGAAATCTGTTTTTTCCTACATGACACATAGAAATAAGTAGATACTACTGTTCTTCAAATATATGAGTACAGTGGGTATGTGATGTGCTCACACAAAGAAACCAGATTCATATTTCAGAAAGACAGGCCCAGAAACCTATATACTTCAGTGTATGGAAAGAGATTCATTTGCTCAAGCTGCTTTTCAGTATTGTTTTTTCAAATTAAGATTTACTCCACAAAAAGAATGGTGTGTGGAGGGGGTTTATGTTCTAGATATCACCTGTTTCAGGCTGGGCATCCAAAACCAGAGGCATTTTGGCAAGTCCAAAAACAGCACTGCTATTCTGGCTTGTTTCAACAGTTTCCACGTATGTGTGAGATGGGATGAGGTAACCAAACAGTTTTGGTTTCCAGTACACTTTGTGACATTGTCAGGAAAATGGACATTTTGGGTGTATTTTCCTGTAACTCTCATTACAAATTTTCCCATCTTTCAGGATTTTTATATTTCATTGAATATAATGTAAGAACATTTCTGATATTTTTTTTTTTTGGTACTACATGCTGACTATCCGTGAAAAAGCTCATTTTTCACAGAAAGCAAAGGAGAGCAATTTTAAGGTTAGCTTTGTGTGAGGGGGAAATGGTTGGAAACCAGGAGATTGGTGAGGAGAGAGAAAGGTAAGTTGTTTTTAGAATTGTTTTTGCTCAGAGACCAACCTTGAACCTGGGAGATGTTAGAAAATACTCAGTGGGAGAGAATTCATGTATTTGTGTTTGCTTTGGGTTGTTTTCTCTCTTCTGAAGAAGAAATCAAATTTTCTCTGAGTAGATAACAGGATGTTGTTAAAGACTTAAAAGCATTCTTCCCATAGGCTGGGGGCCTCTTTGTAAGGGGGGAAGGAAGATAAGAAGTTCTGAGATTGTAAAACACAGCCTGGTGAAGATTTACACATGCTCCAGGCTCTTTGATATGTAATGCAGGGCTCAGGACCTGCTAGAATGAGCTTAGCAACATATCTATATCCCTTTGTTTCTTTGTAATCCTCCAGCCAGTGAGATGATGGAATAAATCTATTTTTTGCACTTCAGATGTGGGTTGTGGTCGTCTTGGTGTTAACTGCATATATTTGGTTCACACACTTTGTTTATATATTTCCCAAACAAAATAAAGTGCATAGTTTCAAAGTTCATGCAGGTATCACTGAGCCTAAATACTATTTCATTTACTGGAATACAATATCCCAAATTCTACTTTGTTAGAATGTGCAAAGTTGCTAACTATGTGCAAACAGTAGAGCAAAAGACTACTATTATTAGCTTAATGATATGTTATCACCTAACCTATTTTTTCCTGGGCAATCCCATATCAGTAGAAAATCATCCCAATACAGTAGAAAACTGTATCATATCAAGTGTAAACCACATCTGCAAAATCATTAAGGCATCTGAGATACATATATCAGCCAAATGCAAGGTAGTAAGACCTAGAAATTAAGCTTATTGGTAAGAAATACAGGTAGCTGGACAAACTTTTGCAAAGTGGTGGCTTAGGAAGTTTAGGGCTATGGAAGATAACTGGGAATGACCTGCCCTAAAATAGTCTGCTCATTGGATTGGTAAGTAAGGTCTATATGAATGTGTCCAGGGAATATGGAAGCAGTACTATGCGTGCATAGAGGATGCTAAAACTTGCATGCCCCATTCTGGTATCCACACTTGAAATAATAACGCCCAAAACCAGAAAGTGTTTCAGAAAGAACCAGAAGAATGAAATTTGGAAAATTCTGACTAACAGAAAGAAACTGCATATACAAAACCTCACTGTTAAGATTGTAGAACAGATTTTAAAGGACAGTAAGGTGCACCTGCATTATTGGAGAAAAGCTTAAAATGCAACACACACTCTAGAATTTCAGATAAACCTGTTAAGTTTTTGTCTGGTAACATATTATTAGAACCAGTCTGTTTGGCTTCTGCAAAGATGTGATAAGCCCTACAAGAAATCAGTAATGAAACAAAAGAAAATGAACATTATTGTAACAGCAAGGTCAGAGTGGAAATGATTGTACTGCAAATAATATAGGCTCTTCTAGATAAACATAGGGGTCAAGGAAGGTATGAGTACAGTATTATAAGGATGAGCTGGGAAAACAAAGTTATTAGGTGATTTTGACCTAAAAGAGAAAGAGCATCTTAGTGAATCTAGTAATCACAATCGCCTGTATCCAAGAAAAGAATTCAGACTGGAAGATGTGGAGAAGCACTACTCTAATGAGCAAGGAGATGGACAGACTAGTTTTTAAGTGATCAGTGAGTGTGGCATGTCTATCACATCTAAACGAAGTTTGAAAGGAGACTCTGTTCTAAAAATATATCAGAGACAAAAATGGAGGGAGAAAAGGTATTTAAGATGAGGCACAATTTGTGCCCAGGAAAAAATGGGCAGAAAACTGCACATGAGGAAACCCTGTTGTAACTTAGAAGAAAGTCTCTAACCAATAGATTAATGTTGGCCATGAAATGTCTTCCCAGCAGAATACGAGGGGGAAAAATTTTGATTTGTTCTCGAATATAAAATGCTCAATGTATTCAAAGGGCACAAGGCCCTTTAATGTAGTGGTAGAGAGCTGTACTGGATGACCTACACTGCCATTTCCTGTCTTACATTCTATGTTCCAATTCAATTTATCATAGAGATCACTTGGTCAAAATCTGTAATGACCTACATGTGGAGTTTTCTAACACTGTAAGATGCACCATAAATACAGCAAAAGAGGCATTTTACAGTGGACAGGAAAGTAAGAAACTTAGATGGGTAATAAGCTGTATTATTTTCAACAGTGAAGGTTGCTACTGCCCTGCAAAGACACGGACATGAGATTTCAGTTAAGACTGGCTTTTCCCAAAGGATGTACGGAAACCAGAAAATAACAGATAGATCAGGAAAACAGGGATATTGATGAAGCAATAACTGGATGGAATTTTGCTGATTGGGCTTATGATGAAAGACAGGTGTAGATGATAGGTGTTAGAACTACAGGTATCAAGCCAATGGTGCTATGTTGTGTGACATCAGCAGGAAGAAATACAAAGATAAAATATCGAAGGACTTTTTCAAGTTCTGTAATGTAATCAGCATCCACCTCTAGTACAGAGACAATCAAAGTTTAATCCAGTATGTTGAATCATACATATATATGTATATATATATATATCATCACATGTTCAGACTTTATATCATAGATGCAACCAGGACACATAGTATATATGCAAATCATACAACAGATAACTGCCAAGACCTAACACTAGATTACATCAGCATACTGGAAGTCATGTCTTCTGAGACCATCCCCAAGCACAGCACTAATTCCTCTGATTGATCTTCAACAAGTAATTTTTTGCCAACTAATTGGAAACATGCAGGAGGTCTTGTGCATGTAAAACATATCCATATATGATGACAGACGTGCATAAACACAGGTAGTGTTATTTAGACTCAAACAACAGCTGTACAAGGTGAAAAACCACAATATACAGTTTAAAAAACATTTTAAAACCCCCTCTATGTATCACTTTAAATGTACTAAAAACCAGCCATTTTGACATATTTGACTAGAAAACTTCCTGCTGTAACTTCTGCCTTTGATTTCTGTAATGCAATTCTCAAGCAATGTGAAAGAGAGTAACTCCTCTTTCTGTAGACAACACATTCTACTCAAAATGATGCAGAGACATGATGACAGGACAAATAAATGTAATAGAAAAATCTGTGGCAGGACACAGGGAGCAAACCTTTGCCTAGACACTTGCACATGAGGAGTAATCTCTTCCACTTTCGGAGTAGAAACATATAGTAATGATGATGATGATAATAATAAATGTGAAATCCTTCTTCTTGATTTCTACTTTCCTTCCCTTTTCTCCCTCACTCTTACATGTACATAGGAGGCTTGTTTAGTGATTGTAAGAGAGCCTTTCTCCTCCCAGCAAGCACTTTGAACACACACTCTGCAGCCAAAGTTGTTGAAGCGAGAGAGATGAGAAGGGGCAGTGATGATGGGAGGGAAGGCACCAAGCTGAGTTTGCACAAGAGGTTCAGCCACGTAGCATCTGGTCATTAATGTCCATCAAATATTTTGGCTTGAGTCCAGCTTGCTAACCAGAGTTGTGTCACGGAAATAAGATGAAGGCCCCTGTGCCAAAACTTTCCATGCAGATTTCCCTTCCTCTCCATGCTCTCTAGGTTATATTAAGGATGACCTGACCAACTGCTGATTTAAATGTATTTCCTTATCTGTACTACAGAAACATAAAGCATGTGGTTGGTGAGACATTAGGAGAGTGAGATAACCAGCTCTTTGAAACCCTTCAATGTAAAACATCCTCAGTGGTCACATATCCAGAACTTGACTATTAGGTCTTTGCCAAACAGCAGTGAGAGAACAAGTCTGGATATCTGAAATGCTTTCCTCTCCAAATGATGTTGACACTGATCCCAGAATAATGGGCTTATTTGCACGGATACAAATGAACTACCCTCAATGCTGCATGGTGGAGCCATGAATCAGCAAGCTCAACTCCATCAAGTGCTTATAGCATTCTGCTGATTGACTGTGAGACACAGACAGGCATCTTAAAAACATTCTTAGATTTTAGATTTATGAATCAAGGAAGGTTTTTGTGTTCTCCATTTTGTCCCAGACTCAGCATAGTATAATTACATGATTTGGCCACAATCATGTTATGCAATGCTAAGCCTGTTTGTTCTTGAGCATAGGGTGAAATGTGACATTCCATACCTAATCTTTCCTTGAATATGTTACTTTTGGTTATACCACCATTTGTTTGATTTTTTTTTCAGGCAAATTCTGCATGATTACAATGGATTTTTTTCCTGATATTATCAGGTCTACAAGTTCTAATGCATTACTATTTAAAACACAAGCGTCTAGAATTTTCCACACTTATGGCTACACTAATTTAAAGAAAAGGACCTTCTCTACTGAAAGCATGATATGAAGGGAGTTCTATATTTGCATAGAAATTGTTTGACAGTAAAGTACCCAAGGCTTCTCTTTGAACTCATGTATGTAAAATTTAATAAAATTAAACCAAATACCATTAAAGATGACATAAAATCATAGTACTTGTGACATGTTTAAAAACTGGTTTCTTCTTCCTTTACCTTGATCCTGGGCAGAACTTTTAAAGCATATTTAGCTTACGGGTTCATTTCATGAACTCATTTATTCCTCAGTAGCCCTTCTTTAAATAGATTTGTCTATTTCAATTCAAGGCATGTGTTGTCTCTGTGTAATTCTACAGAAAAACTATGCAGTCATCTTTGTTATCTTCTGCAGAATTTGAAAGGTGTAATCATATTAGCTCAGCAGATTTAAAAATAATAATAGTTGTGAAACACACAGTATAAGCTGTTAATTGGAATAATATGTGCTCAAGATAAATCAGGTGCTTTTTTCATGGGAACCCAGTCCCTTAGGACACTCAGCAATGGATGGCTATTGCATCCATTTTATTTTTACGTAATGACTATAATAAATTTAAAGTAATATCTGAGTGTGGTTATGCTCTAACCAAAGTTATTATTCAGCACTACCTTTGATTTTCCTAATTAAACCAGCCAGACATAACTTCCTTTTCAGATGTTTTTAAAAATTCTTGGCATTTCCCTTTGCTGCTCCATTTTAAAATTCTAATGTACAAGAATATCCATCTTCAAACTTTGTATTCATCTGAAAGAAGGTTTTGCCAAATTTTCCTGTACTGATGTGTCTAGTGTAACTCAAAATGTTATTGTATTCCGTATCTATCTATTTGTGCCCAAAGTTGTTACTGTCTTTTTGAGACCCGGAGGCCAGAAAAGGAACAGTGAGGTCAGGGTGTGTGATGGTCCTTTTTTAAGGTTGGGGGCATTCTGGAAAAAGTGCTCTTTCTCTTTCTCTTTTGTTCTTCCTGGGCAAGCTGAGGTAGTGCAAGGCAGACAGCAGCTGCACCACCAAGCCACGAAAAACAGAACCGGCCCGGCTCCATACAGTCACCCCAGCCTGCCAGCAGTGCCCGGTCAAAGCAGGAGGGCACTGGAGTCCAAGGTGTGCAAGCCTGCTGCCTGCCATTTTTGACAAGGAGAAGTCCCTCCATGAGTTGCAGCTGTTGACCCAGTTCCAGCCTCCAGGGACTCTAGGTTTTCTTTCTGTTTTGTTCTTGCTCCCTGTTGGTGGTTATATGGGGTGAAGAGGATGATTTTTGATTGCGGAGGCTTGGTTGCTGTGCTGTTTTTCTCTCTTTGTGCTCTCTCTCCACCCCAGGTTGTCTGCAGAGGGTGCCATCTTGGGGGTAAGAGTTGTCTGCCATCTTCCCTTTGTCTCCACACGCGGTCATCTATGGAGGGTGCCATCTTGAGGGAGGGTTTCTCTGCTGTTTTCGTTTTTCTTTGTTTCTGGGGAGTCCATGAGGAATCCATGAAATTCAGCAACATTATAATTACTGATTATCACTGTCATTTTTCCCCTGTTCCTGTTTAATTTTTTAGTAAACTTTTTTTTTCACTTTTATCTTCTTGCATTCATCTCTCCTTATTGGTGACTAGGGAGTGGTTAAAATGAAAAGGGGAGGTAACTAATTTTGGAGTGTCTGCCCCCTTAAATTGTCTTAAACCAAGATAGGATGTTACTTTAATTCATACTACAGATGCTATCCTAGATGTTATAATGTTGTTGTTCAGTTCAATGTTTTTGAAAAAGGATAGTAAGGATCTGTAAGCAACATAATAAGCATTTTTGCCTGCCTATTATTATTGCACAATTATTGTGACTCCTTGGGGAAATCTATGTTTGGCTGAGTATGTAATCATAACCTTGAACAATAAGCCCATTTTTTGGATATTTTGTCAAAGAAAATGAATCTTTTCTTCTTCCATTTGCCTCATCCTTTAAAATGACACAGCTTATGACAGTTAATGAAATACAGAAAAAGTACATTTATCTGAATACAGAAAGACATGGTTTATTAAAAAGAAAGAGAACAGGTTCATCTTGAAGTAATTCTTGGTCTAGAAACAGCCCAACAGAGAAGATCGTAATTCCGATGTGCATTTACAGTCTTTCAGTCTATATTATATTTTACAGAATGAAAATTAGAGGTTAACCTTAAATGTTTTGTATTTCTTATCAGTGTATTTTTATGTAAGTTTCAAAAAGAACTTCTATTTCATGAGTAGAAATGAAGAAGCTTTTGTAATCAGAGACAGATAAAATATCCAAATATATGGAAATATTGAGATCTATTCAATTCTTCATGGGCAACCTTAGGCAGAACAAAGTTTGATAAAATGACATAAAAGTTAAATCATAAAAATAATAATTTGACTTGCATCAAATATGACTTCTATTATTTCTCAAAAAAATACATGAAACATCTTTTGCATTGTTATCAGAAAAAGCCTACCTCAGGAAATTAAATGCTATGTTTTCACTATAGACTGGTGCTTATTTCAAATACAGAACAATATGCTGGTAAAATGAAATTCATCTGGGTTCTGTAGGGTATCTTCTCAAATTACTGCTATAATAATAACAACAGTGGAACAATAATGTTTGTAGGCAAGATCTATGCTCTTGGCAAATTATTCCACATATTTATCTCCAGCTTGAGAACTTGAGATTTCAATGAGGAAATGGCTGAGTCCCTCTGGTACAGAAATTCAGGCTGAACTTTTCACAGTTGTCTTCCCTACATGAAATAAGACATTCAAACTAACGCATATATATGTTTGAACATAAAACCTTTTTGAGCAAGATCCCCTGCATCCTTGCAGTTCCATTAGTGTCCCCTTCATCACAGTATTGTAGCTTCTCTGAGATCAGACATAAATGGTAAAAGAACCATGGGTGTAGACATTTTTTACCCCCTACTCCCTAATAAAATCATCACACTTACATTAAGAAATCAAGTGAAACAAAGCAATGGCAGAAATGAAGAAAGAAGGAAACACAAAAGGTTTTGCTTTGAAATTTCTTTGCAACTCAGATTTGATGATTTGGCACTGCTGTGCAAAGTAGCATTTCTCAGTCAATTAATTTCTAATTACATCACTACCTCAGAGCAGTTTTATACGACACTGAGGATGATATATTCCAGTTGAAAATGAACAGACCTGATGTATCAGGTCACTACAAAAGAGAAATACATTTTTAGTTTTATGCAAAAGAAGCCTTCTTCTTTCCTTCAAAGTGCTTTGCTTTTCCTCATGCTGAGCACTTGCATGTACTGGGCACACACTCACACTTGCACATGAAAGCAGATGCAGGTGATGCACTTTGATGCCAACCTACCATTCTGATGCCGTTCTCAAAGGCCTGACGTGCTAGAGAAGCAGGTCCATCCACAGTCTTACCATCATCATCAGGCCCCCAGCTGGCACTGTAGATGTGGATGTGCTGGGGATTAAGGCTTAGAGACTTGGCTTCTACCATGTCTGTCACATCTCCATCCAGCATCCGTACACCTTCAGAATGAAAAAAAACAATTAGCAGTACAGACAAACTCAAAATGTTTCTGTTTTCACCCCCCCCGCTGAGAAATTGTTGTGTATGACATTGAATTTAATGATTATAAGAATTTCTACTGTTCTTAAAGAAAAAAAAAAACCCCACCCAAAAATCTGTTTTGGTATCTGTTTTCCCAATTGAAAGAAGTCTCTGAAGTCTCTAAAGTCCCCGAAGACTGGAAAAAAGTCTCTCTTCTTTCCCAATGGAAAGAAGTTTCTCTTTGGAAGAAATACAAAAATAAAGGAATATTTTCATCCTTCTTCAGGTTTTAAAAATTATATAGAAGTAATTTGTCCAACATACAGCCTTCAAACTTCAACAACAAAGTTTTAAAGTAAAGAAAATTTTAAAAAATACTTGAAACTTGAAATGTTTTTATATGTCACTTAAAGATAACGATTTATTTTCTCCTTTTATACTTCAGTGAAACTGCAGTACCTTCCTTGAGTCATTCACAGTTTTAATCATGTTAACAGATGTAATAAAAGGATCCCTACTGACAAATAACCTTGGTATTATTCCTTCATTGTATGAGGCTATAAGGAAGAAACTGGGGAGAACTCTCTTGTGTACAGAACAATTACCACACACTGTAGCAAGAGAATTACAAGAGGTTATGAACAAATATGTAACGTTGTTCAACCTGAAATTACATACGGTGAACATCCTTCTCTTGCAGAAGAAGCTTTCGTGAGGTCTACTCTGAAATTTTTACGTTAAAAGAATCCATTCATGTGGGTTTGGAGAAGTCAATGTGCCAACACTTCCAAAGTAAAAGGCCTCATGATGTTTTAAGATTTCTAGACTGAATATAGTAGGCTGAAATCTGAAAACTGAGAAAATCTGGATTTTTTTTTTTAACTGTAAGACTTTGTGGTTAAATCTAACTGAGAAAACCACCAATGCCAGCTTTAACCTATACAAGAAAAAAGACCTGCATACAGCTAGTGTGACATGTGATCAAAGGGATCAAATTTAATTTTTATAATTAATAAAAATTTAATAAAACTGTATGATAGAGGAATGATCACTTCCACAATGTACAAGTTAGATGTTCTTTCCCCTTTAAAAGGCCATTCCTATTTATAAGCCAGATTTACATATTTTTAATTACAGACACATTTCATTTTGCTTATGAGCTCAGATTAAAGAAACTTGTGTATTTACCAAGACTTTAACTTCCAATTAACAAGCAGCATAGGGAGTGCTTTGTTGAAAGAAGACTTTTTTTTTCCTTACTCTATTTGACACAAAAATGAAAAGTGATTGTATTTCTCAGTTCACACAAAAGTTGCCTATGTTTTCTGAGATAATAAACTTCGACACACTGTGATCTCACTATGAACTTTACTTTTAATAAAAAAGAGTCGTTGAACCAACTCTGAGACTCTAGGATTTTATTTTCTTCAGCATAATCACAGAAAATTAATGATGGGTGAAAGTTGTGTGCTCAGTTCCTTTAAAGCATATTAAAGTATCTCTCTAGTTCTAAATAAAGACGATAAAGGTACACAGGTTTTGAAAGAAGGAAAATAAAGCTTTCCTTTATGACTTTGTTAGCAAGTCTAAATGCAGTATTCAACCAGTGAACAATAACTCCAAATGCTGCCACTGGCACCTCAAGTAATTCACACCATTTTTTTTTTTGTAACGGTGAGATGGTCTACTCTAAAACAACACAGACCAGGCTGTGACTTCGGTGTTGTTCTCTCTGGCCAACAATGGACAGACGTGCTTCAAAGCTGTTGGCCAAGGCCAACTGTGTGAGGTTCAACCAGTCCAAGTGCTGGGTTCTGCACTTTGGTCAAAACAACCCCCTGCAGGGCTACAGGCTGGGGACAGAGTGACTGCAATGTGGCCCAGGGAAAAGGACCTGGGGCTGCTGGTTGACAGCCAGCTGAACATGAACCATCAGTGTGGCCAGGTGGCCAAGAAGGCCAATGGCATCCTGGCTCGTGTCAAGAATAGTGGCCAGCAGGACTAGGGAAGTCATTGTCCCCCTGTACTTAGCCCTGGTTAGGCTGCACCTGGAGTTCTATTTCCAGTTCTGGGCCCCTCACTTCAAGAAAGACATTGAGATGCTGGAATGTGTCCAGAAAAGGGCAACAGAGCTGATGAAGGGTCTAGAGGGTAAGTCCTATGAGGAGCTGATGAGGGTAGGGGTGTTTAGTCTGGAGAAAAGAAGGTTCATGGGAGACCTTATTGCTCTCTACTGTTTTCTGAAAGGAGGTCATAATAAGGTGGGGGTTGGCTTCTTCTCCGAGGCAACTGGTGACAGGATGAGAGGACATAGGCTCAAACTGCACCAGGGGAGGTTCAGGTTGGATATCAGAAAGAATTTTGTCATGGAGCGTGTTGTTGAAGCAGTGGAGCAGATGACCCAGGCAGGTGTTAGAGTCACATCCCTGGAGGTGTTCAAGAAATTACAGGACATGGCACTTAATGCTGTGGGGTCTGGTTTACAAGGTGGTGGTAATTAGTCAAAGGTTGGACTTGATGACTTAGTCTTATCCAACCTAAATGACTCCCTGATTCTGTGCAACATGACTTTGAACAACAGACATCTCCCCGGATATTTGCAACGAAAATAATGCTCCTTCCTTCCTTTGTTCCCTCCCTCCTTCCTTCCCTCCTTCGCTCCTTCCTTCTCTCCTTCCTTCCTTCCTTTCTTCCTTCCTTCCTTCCCATCCCCCCACAAATGTCTGCAGTGGTTAAGTCTGCTGATCACACAGCCTCTAAACTGCATTTGGCATGTGGTGATAGGACAACAAAAGCTGTCCAGAAGGCAATTAGCAGACTGTGTTTGCAGACTGTTCCTTCTAAGACTTTAGAGCCCTATAAACTTTTTCTAACATTTGCAGTAATTGCAAAATATAAGTGGTTTTTTACTGAGAACAAATTTTCAATGAATCACAGGAAACACGCAAAACTGAGCTGAAAGAAAGTTTTCTTTCAAAATGCTTGTTTTTAATCAACATCTGACTTAAACTTAAAGAAACAGCTGAACTAATCCTCGTCAGCTCAAGACAATATACATCTGTTGTGCCATAATTCAGTGTAACTGTTTTCCCATCAGGACTTGAGCCTAGCCAAGTAACTAAGCACCCAAATCCTCACAGATGTTTTACAACTTCCACAATCAGTTTGCAACAATAACATCAAGCTAACCAACCCTTCCTATAAAAAGTCTCATAAGCTCTGTACGTGGGAATTTGTTTTGTGTGACTGTTGCAGAGTGTAAATCAAGATCTATCCCTTTGGTGCACTGATTTGTCTTTTAGTGAAAGGGACTGCAGCTTAGGTAAGCAGAAACTTGTATAATTTTTTGTAAGAAACTTGTCATAACCTGTAAAAAAACTGAAGAGATTGCAATTTTACTAAAATTTTCTTTTCTACGGATTACATCTCCACTTACACCATTTTAAGAGGGGGCTCAGACTTTCTAAGAAACTTGGTCATCAGAGGTTCTTAAATGTTTGGAAATAAGACAAGGAGTACAAACACTTAAAAGACAATTAGCATTATTAATGGATATCTTGTTAACAACTTCCCATCAGAAAGATCATTAACCTAATTTGTTCAGCTACCAGTATTTGATGGTATATTGATGGGACAGATTTTTTTCCCTTTTGCTTTATATCCTCAGTATGCCTTACGCATCCAGAAATACTTTTTGGTTTGATACTTAAGACGCTAATCTTGGTGAAGCAAAGTCAACATCATTGTCAGCAGGTGCTCCTCTATGTAAGGAAAACGTAATTGCTTTACCTCAACTCTAGTTTCTTCTCCAAGACTACCCCAGGAGGGCCTTTAAATCCCTGGGAAACAAGTGAGCTGAATACTAGTTCAGCATGATATGATTCAAATTTTTTACACTCTATCTGGCCCGTAGAGAGGGAACACAACCACTGTATATTCACATGTGTAGCTTATGGCTGTTCTGAGGGAAAGGAGCAAGGCATGCCAAGTAGAGGTCAGCAGCAGCAAAGCTCTTAAACATATTCACCTATTGGAAGAGGAAGCTTAACCTACCTTCCCTGAACTTCCTCTTGACTGATTTTCTGCAGATTATTTGTTGAGTTTTCTGAAGTCTTATTTCCAAATGCTGGTCCTTTTAAAAGGTGGCACCTCAAGTGAGGTTTACACACACTGTTACTAATTTCCAGCTTTCTTTTAAGAATAAATAACAAAAAGGCACATGTATCTAGTCTTTACTGTTTCTATTACCTGCATACTGTGTCCATCTGAAACAGTTTTTACACTATATTTAGAAAAGGCTGTGAGTCGGCTAATATGCCTGGAGGATATTTATTATTATTGCACTTTCCTAATGCTTAATAATTAGTAAACTATTTAAGAAGCCACTGTTACTTCTGGAGAACTTTTCAAAGCCATGTCAAAGCTGTTGCAACTTGTGTGACTATTCCACTCAAAAATGAAACTTCTCCAGAAGCCGTCTCTTACCTCCATCAGTGCACTAACTCTCTTCTGACTCTGGTTTGACAACTCAACAGATCTGATATCATAGCTGCTGGTACACAGTTAAATGCCATGTTCACATGAGACAGCCTGTTCATCTGTCACAAACTTCCTCACTTGACCAGTTCTGATTTTATAAACCACTCTGACAGGGTAGCTTGGTGCAGGAAGGCTCTTCACCTGAGGGGAAATTTTCTTTTCTGCATCACTGTAACCTTAGCCTGGATCTGGTATTGTCTACCCTAATTTTGTTTACCCAGCAGGAAAACAGAAAGCTGACATGAAGATGATGTTGTGTGCTTTGGCTAATTTGAAATGCATCTGTGCTCACATTTGATTTGGATCAAACTTGTACTGATCCAGCAGAGAATAGATGCAGTATTTTTAATACTGAAGCATGGTCTCAACGCTGCCTGGTCATATTTTTGAACTGTCCTCTGGTGTACAAATAGGTAAACATGTTTCTGTTTTCACAGATGGGCTCTATTTTAGGCTCTGTTTCGAAAGGCAACAATTAATGAGTCTGAGCTACATGTCTGTCAACTGAAAGCCAATATACCAATTCCATGATTTCATCAAAAATTCAGAATAAAACTTCACTGCAAGTATTACAATCTGTCGCAGGCAGGCTACATCCCAGGAGACATGCAGAGGACATCTTGATAATCATTGTCACAAACTAAGCTAAAGACATTGATTGAACAGTCAATCACTAAGAATTCACAGAAATCACTTGAAACCTCTTGGTTGAATGAATAAAAATATGTGATTAAATATTGATTTTCAGGCAATAATCTTATCACCCATAGGGATCAAAAGAAGATTCTCACCAACCTCAGACAAATAACAAAAAAATGCATTATGTTTTGAGAGCATTTTGTTTGGGATCAATATGCAAGGCAGTATTACTAATGTGTACTTGTACTTATGGTTTTGTCAAAGTTCATCATTTCAGAGCTCTGAACCTGTGAGAAAACACCAGTGTCCTAATTTTGGGGTCATGTTTTCATCAAAAGTTTCGCTTTCTAATTTTTGATGTTTACTGAGAGGCAGTGTTCCAGAGAGCACTGCAGAAGGGCCCCCACAGACAAACTCCTTCAGTATTGATATTGAACGACCACTCTGCAACTGAGCTTTACTTGCTAACACAGTGAGGCTTGTTCATACAAATTCACCTTCTCTTGTTGAAAAAGGTCTGAATGCACCATTAATCCAAATGGCTGTTTGGTTACATTTTTTTTTCTGTGGGAGATTGTTTCACATACCTCCAATCTTGGCATTAAAGGCGATTCCTACTGTGCAGTGTGAATTGTTTGCCGTGGCTGCCACTTCTCCAGCACAACGGGTTCCATGCCTGCAGTCAGACAAACATTTTTCCAAGTAAGCACAAACCATTGGGATTCAAGGCTTCGACTTTGCTTATCCTCAGGTGCTAAATGAACAACTATCCACAATGTCTTGAACTACTTAACCCCTCCCAGTAATTTATACCCATGTTACAACATTCCTCTGAACATATTTTAACACTATCACAATCACTTTAAACTCCTCATGCCTATTGGACACACTCACAGTTTGTAATAAAGACATACAGCAATGATACATAATTCACAGCAACAGAATGGAGTTAGATATCAGTTCTCAATTTTGAACAAAATCCTACATTTAAACAAAATGTTTGTCCAGAATGCTCTCACAACTGCTCCTATTGCTAGTATGTGTATCTCCATCCAACCTCCAGCATACACAACATGCCATGAGGAAGATGAGATTGCACCAATGCCCACACTGCTGTTTAGAGGTGAGGCTAAGGCTAGCTGTATGCCTGGTATGCTCAAAGCTAAGGCACATCTTGGTCCTGCCTTGGGCCAACCGTGCAAGCCTGCTGCCTTTCTGGGAGGAGTAAAAATGTCAGAAGCATCCTTCACATCAGAGGTATACTCTGTAGGGTAGAGTCATTCCTTAGTTCATTATTATTAGTGTAACTTTTTCCCCTTACCCTTTTAAGGCACTTAGTTGGGAGACACTAAGATTACTTGCTTGGAATGCATTAATGTAAAACAAGAACAACAACAAATAGGACTAGCAAAAAAAGAGAAGAAACAAAAAAATTAGCGATACAAATGATCAATGCTAAACTGCTAAAATGTCAAAAAATATAATTCAGTTTATTTGACAAGTAAGATATACATGATCTATAAGAAAAGTGCTATTCACAAAATCAAAGTGACAAGTTGGAAGCTGATTAATTCTAAAGCTGGATCAAGATTTCACAATTATATTATCTCCACTAATTTCCTATTGATCTGTCACAATTCATTATTTGGTTGCCAAACCTGACCAGAGAGTTTTTCAAAACTAAATTGGAAGTTTATTTTCCATATGAAGACTAATTTTAAAGCCTAACTCTTCTTCTTTTGAAAAGAGCCTGTTTGACTTTAATTGGTAAATTAATATCTTACCCATCTACGGAATTATTTTGAAAAGCCTGAAGTAAATAATTCAGAAATCACAGATGAAAACAAGTTCTGAAAAGATCCTTCTATATTTTCAAGTATTTTCAAATAGTCTTCTAGTCTGTGTTTCATATAGTGTCCTTTAAAAATGTCCTAATATTTAAATGACAAGACCTGTCTTAAAAATTATTTACAAGACATGATATCCAAACATCCCTTCTTCTCATTACAATTTTGTTAGGTGTCATATGCAAGTTTTGAGGTGTTATCATGCAAACATCAAAGCCTATATGACTAGACTCTAGAAAGGTAGAAATACCTGCACACATCAGCTTAGTGCACGTAATTTATTAATAAATCATTGCCTGCCTGGTGAAAGGCATGTGGCTAAGCTGCAGCTTCCCAGATGGAGACAGCATTGCCAAGAAATCCCTTATGGGTACCAAGCTTGGGAAGAAGGGGTGGGAGGAAGGTCTTTCAATAGAGAAAGTGAACAGATTGAAGCCACACCCAGAGGAGGGAGGCTGCCTGAAGAAGGATGGAACAAACAGCTCAAACTTCTCCTTGGCTCCAAATGGAGTATATGGATACCTGCTACTTTGGTAGCTACATCCAACAGGCCCTGTCAAAAAGATTAGATTTCCACTGTATCACCAAACATGCTGGTTATCCCAGGGCCAAGAAATGTGTGCAGTATCAGGTCTGCTCACACCTCATGGGATGCCCTTCTCTTAGAGGGGGTAACTTCCTGTTCATAAAGAAAATGCATTAGTACTCAGAAATAAAATCCAACTTAGTCACTATTATAAATTAGAGCAGAATCCCAGGGATGGAACTTGTAACATGAACTAAACTATGTGGATGGCAGAGATTGAAAGATACAGGAATAAAGGAACTTTAAGTGTTATAACCATTTTCAATCTTATGGGGAAAGAAAGAATGGAAATTCGGGTAGCTATTGCTACTTGTAGGAAAATAACTGAGTTGGCATTTATTTTTTGCAAAACTCTTCTTTAGTTAAACTTTCAAATATTTTCAAAGTTGTCTCTTATACTGGAATATAATCCTCAACAGGAAATGTGGTATCTGAAAGGCTGCAATGCAATAACAGCTGGAGAAAAACCATATTTTAACAGCAATCATAAGAAATGCACTTTATTGCATCCCAGAGTAATGTCTTATATAGTGATAAGAAATATTATTTTAGAGCTGTTCATATATAAATGTTCTCTAATAATCTGGAGGGTGGAAAGCATTTTCCAGATTGACACTAGGTTAGGATGCTGTTCTAGGAACTGTCAGAAGTTAAAAGCATAGACAAGCAAAATATCAATCTTTTGCCTTTAAAACATAATCTGCTACAGCTGAAAAATAGCAATAATAAAGCTATTTCCCAAAGGAGAGATATTTGGATATTAAGAGTGGAGAAAGATGACAGAGCAAATATGAAAAACAAGTTACACAAATCTTCAATGTGAGATATCAAGAAAAATGCCAAAGACCTGGGTGTCATCACAGGCAGGATACAATTTCTCAGCATCACAGTGTTGTAATGTGGTTACAGCACAGGACTGGAAGGTCTCCAGTCAACGTCCCCAGGGCTAATGACTTTTTGCGTGATTATGGGCAGTTGCTTTTAGAATAACTTGCAAATATCTCATCTATTTCTCACAAAATCAAAGATGACAGCAATAAAACAAACACATGGAACACTTCACACATCAGACACGCAAATTTTAAACTTAACAGCATGGGTATGCTGCCTTGCCACTCTCTTAGCATTTGTTAGCTATTAGCAGTTGATTTATCACAAGCGTGAAGTTCTGATATAAGCCTAGGAAAGGAATATGCCTCTACAATATAATTAGCATTTTACAGTTTTGTTTCTGTGAGTGGGCAAATTAACTGAACATATAAAACAAATATGCCTTTTTTCTTTATTTTCAAAACAAACAATGAATAAATGGTCTGATGGAGCCAATGAAATATGACATAGAATAAAAAAGATCAAACAAAATCAGCAAATAATGTATTTAGCCAAGTATATAGTTTTATGTATTAAAAATAAAAGTAACTCTTTACTGATGTCTTAATATGCCTTAAATGTCCAAGGGAAAATTTTTATTCAGCCTCTTTTCTGGAGATAAAAAAAAAAACATTGGTGAGAAGAAATAAAACAGTTCAATCACCAGAAAAGAGCAAAACTCTCAGCTGAGTTTTTTCTCACACTGCCTTTCATACAGTAACCTTTTTAAGTGGGCAATCAAATTCTTCCTCTTAGTCATTAAATCAAATTGCAAGTAAAACCTGTACCAGGTTAGTTCCTGTGCTCTGGAATAAAACCTGTTCAATAGCAACATCAAGGCTAGTATTACCTTGGAAGAGTATATGACTACCTAGACATACCTAATGAAAAGGACTATTTTGTCTACATTTGAAACTGAAGCATATGAGGCTGCTTAGACTTCAAGACTCCCCTCCCACGTAAGCAAAAAATTCTTTTTATAAACAAATGCAGGTTGGTTAAGAGGTTCTAGAAAGGATGGAAAGTCCTAGAACAAGAAGGTTACAAGCAATTCTGGCAGTCTCTTTTGGTACAGCCTAAAAGAAGAGAGGAGAAAAGGAGGCTCAGGGCAGACCTTATCACTCTCCACAGCTGCAGAAGGAGGCTGTAGCCAGGTGGGGGTCGCTCTCTTCTCCTGGGCAACAGCAACAGGACAAGAGGACACAGCCTTAAGCTACACCAGGACAGGTTTAGACTGGACATTAGGAAGAATTTCTTCACAGAAAGAGTGATGGGGTACTGGAATGGGCTGCCCAGGGAGGTGGTGGAGTCACTGCCCCTGGAGGTGTTTAAGAAGACTAGATGTGGCACTCAGTGCCACGGTCTAATTGACAAGATGATGATGATGGATAATAGGTTGGACTCGATCTCAATGGTCTTTTCCAACCTAGTTAATTCTGTGATTCTGTAGCACAAACACTTGGGAAGAACCAAATACTTGCCTACACTTTTCTCATTTCTAATCTCTGAGATTAGATAGCTTTATCACTTTGCTCATGACATACAGAAAAAAGGAGAAACAAAAGCCCAAGTTCAAACCTTGGCTAGCGAAAAGCTAAGGGAAACAATGACATTACACAGCTAAATGAGGGAAAAAGGGCAAAATCAGGAATGTGTTTTTATACAAGGAAAAAGAAATTGAATTACCCTTTAAAAACAGTTAATTTAGCTAATTCTTTACACTTGGTATTACTGGTTCAATACAAAAATTAATTCTCTGTTCCCGTCTGCAACAGTCTCGGTGACTAGAACACAATCCTAGAACTTAAGATTTTGCAGTATCCTAATAACCTTACTTGCTTAACTTTGAATAACAGCAGAGTAACCCTGTACTCTTGCCCAATAAAGGTATCCTTGAAATTTCCCAAGGCACTTGCTAAAAATAACAAATAGAATAAACTGCTTTCCCAGTACATTTCCTTCTTGTTTGGGACACTGTCCCTCTCTCACATATTAACACTGCCAGAAGATGACAGCAATAAAGTAACCTACATTGGGTCATTCAGGATTTCAGATATCTCTGGCTGAAATCCACACTATTTCCACAAAATAGAAATACCTTGTTTCTTTGGAGAGAAGAAGGAATAAAAGTGGGTATATGGCTGCCCCTCTATAGTTTTCTTGTAAGGCTGGACACAAACTTTCATTTAAATGGAAAGATATAAAAGTAAGTGTATTTAAATGAGCAAAAATCTTTACGGACAGCTTCCTATACTATTTTAACTATATTTTACATCACTTTAATTTACTCTTGGTCATCTCAAAAATAAAATATTTCTACCGAACATAAGTATATTTGGGATGAGATTTGGAAAATTACTCCTTACGCTAATTCTTCGCGTAAAAAATATGGATAATTAGTGTAGTTTAAGGTTTTGTTTAAGTTTTTTGAGTCTAAAATTAATCCTAATTTGGGAACAAGGCCTCAGATTGCAAGCCAAGTTAGTGTCACTCCCCATCTTACTTTATACAGATCAGAAACTCTTGGTATGCTTTATGAATGCTTCCTATTACTTTAATCTTCTGGTTTATTTATTGTTTCCCTAATGAACTGTTATCAGTGTTTCTGAATATACGGCTATCCAAAGTTGGTATTACAATTTTACTATTACAATTTTCAATATTCTTTGAAAGCTTTAGGGTAAGAACTGGAATATGACACAATTATTATTTTGGCTATGCCATGTATTTGCTGTTCCCTGGAAAGTCCACCCATATTTACCCAAGATACTACTATCCTTGGAAAACACAGGCTTGGACACAACGAATAAAGATTGTTAGAAAGTTACCGCTGAAAATTCCAAATGTACCACTTACAGTGAACACTCTTGTATTTGAGAAAGGTTACTATATACTGGCTAAACTATGTTATCTACACAGTAAGAAGAGCTTTGGCTGAGACAGATACAGGTGAAGCAGTTTGTCATCTCTTTTTTGAAAAAAGTGATTACCCTAAACCAGGTAAATTTGCCTTTGCACCTGCATGAATTTCATCACCTTCTACTATAACATCTAAAGTCTTAAAAAAGTAATACTTTTTGTATGTAAGAAGTCACTTTTATTCTCATTCTACTGAAGAGGTGCTGAGAACTTGAACTGCAAATCTGACACAAAAAGAAACACCTCTACTAGAATACCCACAGCTTAATAATAACTTTCAGAACAAACATTAAAGTTCTACACACTTTTCTTTGTTCTGTATGCAAATCATCATACAACATCTGTAAACAAAGCCAGGAGTAAAACTTCAGACTACAGTTTCTCAGCAACCCTGTACAAGCTAGCTAACTACATTTAAGCCAGTGAGAGGCAGGAATATTTTGATGAGAAGCAAGAATGTTTTGTTCCACATTACTTCTTGCCCATGGTAGAGGTCTGCCTTGTGAAAGAAAAGACTTGACAAGGCAACCTAATTGAGCATGAAGAAACCAAGTGATGTAATTTATTTGGTTTAAGATTTTCATCTATTTCTTCTTATAGCTGGCAAGTTGATTTCTAAGGTTTTCGGGGGTCCTTGACCTGCTTTTGAGATAGCTTCCTATGTATTTGATATGTCCTATATATCTGACGTCAGCAGACACAACAAATTCCTCTGACAAATGTATCTGCTGTTGTTACATGTCATACCTGAAATTACATGAGTTAAAGGAACTGAAAGAATAAAGTTGGTTTTCTACTTTTCTTTTTTTTTTCCCCACCTCCATTGCCCTGTCAGTTATGTGATGCTTTTCAAAGACAAATGGACCAGCACAGCTACTGTGGGATCAGCAGCTCTGCAACAGCTCCATGTTCGGATACTTCCCGGGACTGTAAGACCCTTATACCAGAATGTGTCTACTACATATGCAAAAGCAGCTTATACCACTAGAGATCCCGTGGTCAACTTCACAGTGAAACTGAGCTTGCAGGAAGAATGCTTCAGATATCTGTTGCCATAAAGAAGCCTTCCAAAGCTATTAGTTACTAAACTCCTGAGAACTAGAACATTTTTAAAAGGCTGATATATTGATTCTGGCAGGCAGCTAACTCCCACCCAAACACTTCCTCCGTCCTTCCCTTTGGGATTTATGAGAGAATTGAAAGAGCAAATGTCAGAAAAACTTGTCATTTGACATAAAACCAGTTCAATAAATAAAGGAGAAAAAAAAGAAATAAAACGTAATCAAGTGAGCCACAGGCAATTACTCAGCATGTCCCACATGGGGACTTAATGCCCAGCCACTCTCCAATCAACAATTACTTTGCCTATAACCCCCTCAGCTCTAGTACGGAGCACACCGTTACATGTCATGGGTTATCTCTAATCAGTTGGAATCTGTTGTTCCAGCTGTGTCACTTTTGAGCCTCTTGTCCCCCACCAGCCTCCTTGAATGAGAGGGCAGTGTGAGAAACTGAGAAGGCCTTGGTGCTGGGCAAGTACAGTTCAGCAGTAGCTAAAGCATGTATTATCTACACTGTTTTGGTCACAAATATAAAACATAGAACCATGACCAAAACCAATGTCTATGTTCTTTCACAGAATCATTTAAGCTGGAAAAGACTTCCAAGAACAGTGAGTTCAACTTTTGACTGATCACCACCATGTCAACTAAATCATGGCATTAAGTGCCATGTTCAGTTGTTTCTTGAATGCCTCTTGGAAAGTGACTCCACCAGCTCTGTAGGCAATCTGCTCCACTGCTTAAACAAACAAGATTTCTTCTATGAAGAAATTCTCTCTGATATCTAACCTGAACCTCCCCTGGTGCAGTTTGAGCCTATGTCCTCTCATCCTGTCACCAGTTGCCTCGGAGAAGAAGCAAACCCCCACCTTATTATGACCTCCTTTCAGAAAACAGTAGAGAGCAATAAGATCTCCCCTGAGCCTTCTTTTCTCTAGACTAAACAGGAGAAAAGGAGGCTCAGCAGAGATGTTATTGCTCGACCCTCATCAGCTCCTCATAGGACTTACCCTCTAGACCCTTCATCAGCTCTGTTGCCCTTTTCTGGACACGTTCCAGCATTTCAATGTCTTTCTTGAAGTGAGGGGCCCAGAACTGGAAATAGAACTCCAGGTGCAGCCTAACCAGGGCTAAGTACAGGGGGACAATGACTTCCCTAGTCCTGCTGGCCACTATTCTTGACACGAGCCAGGATGCCATTGGCCTTCTTGGTCACCTGGCCACACTGATGGTTCATGTTCAGCTGGCTGTCAACCAGCAGCCCCAGGTCCTTTACCCTGGGCCACATTGCAGTCACTCTGTCCCCAGCCTGTAGCCCTGCAGGGGGTTGTTTTGACCAAAGTGCAGAACCCAGCACTTGGCCTGGTTGAACCTCACAATTGGCCTCAGCCTATCAATCCACCTCATCCAGATCCCTCTGCTGAGCCTACCTGCCTGCCCTTCAGCAGATCAACATGCACCCAACTTGGCATTGTCCACAAATTTACCCACTGGACACTCAATTACCTCACCCAGATCATCAATAAAGATATTAAACAGGGCTGAGCCCTGGGAACACCACTAGTGACTGGACACCAACTGGATGCAGCATCATTCACCACCAATTTCTGAGTCTGGACATCCAGTCAGGTTTTCAGCCCAGGGAAGAGTGCACCAAGATGTGGGCTATCAGCTTTTATTGGAAAATGCCATGGGAGACAGTATTAAAGGCTTTGTTGAAGTCGAGGTAGACAACATCCACAGCCTTCCATCATCCATTAGGCAGGTAGGCAGGTCATAAAATGAGGTAAGGTTGGTCAAGCAGGACTTACCTTTCCCAAACCCCTGCTGCCTGGGCCTGGTCCCTTGGTTGTCCTGTTTGTGCTGTGTGATCACACTCATGATGATCAGTTTATAACTGTATTGGGCACCAAGGTCAGGCTGAAAGGCCTGTAGTTCCTTGGAACTTCCTTACAGCCCTTCTTGGGGATGGGTGTCACATCGGCCAACTTCCATTCGTCTGTGATCTTCCCAGTGAGCCAGGACTGATGACAAATGATGGAAAGCTGCTTAGCGAGCTCTTTCGACAGCTCCTTCAGTAAATTTGGATGAATCCCACTCTGTCCCATAGATTTGTGAGAGTCTAAGTGGCACAGCCAGTCACTAACTACTTTGTTCTGGATCACAGTGGGTCTATTCTGCTTTTTGTCCCTGCCTATCAGTTTAGGGGGCTGTTTGTCTTTACTGTTAAAGACTGAAGCAAAGAAGGCGTTAAGTAACTCAACTTTTTCCTCATCTTCGGTGATGTTCCCACTCAGGTTCAATAAGGAAAGGAGATTTTCCTTGGCCTTCCTTCTGTTCTTACTGTATTTATAAAAACACTTTTTATTATCTTTTACAGTAGTAGCCAGATTGAGTTCTAGTTGAGATTTCACCTTTCTAATTTCCTTTCTACATGACCTAACATCATTGTATTCTTCCTGAGTTGTCTGCTCCTTCATCCAAAAGCCATAAACCTTTTTTTTTTCTCTGAATTCCTGCAAAAGCTCCCTGTTACACCAGGCCAATTTTCTTCCCTGACAACTAGCCTTTTGGCAAATAGGGAAGGTCTGCTCCTCTGTCTTTAAGATTTCCATCTTAAAGTATGTCAAGCCTTCCTGGACCCCTTTATTATTAAGAACCAATCACCTTAAATTCATGGCCATGAGCCTGCTCTGTTACAGATACACTCTGTACTTAGGTATCTTATCTTCCATTCTATATCTCTGTTTCACAAGATTTGTATGATAGAATATTATCAGTCATTGTATATTCGGATTTATGTTTTTCATCCACACTAACACCAATCTGTATCAGCTGGAGAGACCTCAGGTGCTTGAGCAATCTCCTTTTACTTAAAATCTCCACACTTCTGTGTAATGAAAGCACCAATGAAACAGGAAGAAAACCTTCTCAAAAATATTTTGCATCAGTTCTAGTGAAATCACACCTAAGCAGAAATGAAAAATATCTTATGAATACAAGAATGCAAATCTGGAGTTTCATGCTTAGATCTCCTTGGTGGGAAAAGAACTCCTGGAAACCTCTGGAGATCCCAAGAACAGTTTGGGGGAATCCTTTTAGGGAAAATTTTCTTTCATTCAAGGAAGATACTGACAGATGCAAGGATCCTAAAGTCATAATACAGAAAAGAGGAGCAGTGATGTGCACTGTGATGTGCACACAGAGCATGTATGGATCTTCACCTACTCTGCATACTCCATTTTTAATAGTGGATGACTTCTGTGACAACATTTTAAAGAAACTAAGATTCACATAACTCTAGATCTGCACCATTTTTCAGCTCAGACACACTTCCCACCAATGCTGAATTCTGAGTACAATTTCAACTGCACTGTGCAATATATGTACGTGCTTAATTCTAAATTTCATTTGATGCTGTTCTGCACTAAACAGACCTTACTATTTCTCCTTAAAGATGCATTTCAAAGATGAATGAAGACATTATTGAAATTAGTTCAAGTCCTACTCTTATCTGTGTTGATAATTGCTTTTTAAAGAAACTTATGTCATTGATCCAGCAGGAGCAAAGTTTCCTTTTACTTGGAAAAAGGGTTTCAGCATAAAGCAGTCTAATTCTCACACACTCACTACACTGCAGAACAAGTTAGCAGCTGTTCATCTGATGTTCATGGAGTCTAGAAAGTGCAGGGACATAAGTTTGGGCTGAAAGGAGAAGTAACACAAACCGTCTCACTACACCGTCTTTGCCACTGGTTGACAAACCCAGCCAACAGCCTCACCATCACACTTCTGCCAAGTGAACAAGTCATAGTCTCTACCTCAGTTTTCTCACATCAGAGATTTCATGATTGCCTTGAGTCTGTATAGCAACACAAGTAATTCTTAAACCAGGTTAAACATGTACTCATTGGTGCTATCTACATCTATGACATCCATTCCTTTACTTCTACATCTGAATTTCTCTATCTTGAATATTTTCCTTCAGGAAAGAAAAAAAAAAGATAATTTGTCTTCAAGAGAGAAATCTTTGTTGAAGTGTCTAAGGTAATAATTTTACGGTACCTTTAAGAAAAATTACAGAATCACAGAAATGTAAATCAAGGCTATAAAAATAAACCTGCCAACAGCAATCTTTTGATTTGTAAAAAAAGGAACACCTTAAAATTTCTTATAAAAACCCCCTAGTAATTCCATTAAGACAACAACTTTGCAACCTTCAACCTTTAATAGTATGGCATTTCTAAAAATGCTTCAATGTAAAAGCTTTTGACACTGGATTCACAATTGCTTTATCAAACCTATCAAGGTCTGCCTTGATGCCACAAACATTAGAGGGGTAATCAATACTATACTTGTGCTGGCTGAAAAGTCTCAGTGAACCACATTTTGCACTGCCTTTGACTGTGCTGACTAACTGTGAAATCATCTGGCAAAATCAATTACCACATACGCAATGTGGATTAACTTTCTCTAATACCTATAACGCCTGAAAAGCAGAAAGCACAGAAAATATGTATTTATGCTCTCAAATTCTATTCAGCTGTAGACCTGTATGCATACATGCATGCAGCTTGAAACTGGTTTACCATTTTACCACATCAAAACTAGCCTACTGTAGCTGTAAATTCTCCCCTCCTAAGTTCAAAACCTCAAAATACAGACACATACTTTGAGAAAATACCTACTCTGGGAAAAAGACCATCTGAAAAAACTTTCCACATGTAACTCTTGATAGAAAACAATTCAGAAAAGTTTGTATCCCTCCTATTGTTGACTTTGAATTTGAACTGACTCATTGTGATCAGTAATTTACATAAAAGCACTAGAAGCAGTTGCATAATGCTTCAGAACTTAATTTTATTTGTGAGCTCATTGTCTGGTACTTCAGTAATTAGAATCAGAAAGAAGGCTTTCCTTCAGTGTTGTGGTTAATGTTTTGAGACTGTGAGAGTCTTATACATCATAAAAAGGAAGAGCACTGTTCCTCAAACACCAGATAACGAGTAAACAATACTGGTCAGTGACTGATACCAGGGTATAGAAAATAGACTTTATTTCATCTTTCAACTGGAATTCTAGCTGAATTTGGGTTTTGTTTATTCCTCTGTTTCACTTCTCTCACTTTCAATCATTACTCAAAGAATTGTCTTTCCTATGGCTCTCAAAAATCGTAAATTGTACCACTTACGGTTGTCAGACAGGACTATGTAACACATTGTGGTAACATATGAGCAGATTAGAAGAGTTTAACAAAAAGACAATTTTTGGCAGTCTGACAAAACTATCACAATGAGATTTTCCCCTATTGAAGCTGGAACCTAGATCAAAAGGCTACTTAATAAAGGCTTGTAGTCCAATGAATTTTTTAATGTCCTGTCAATATGACATGCTGTCATCAAGGACTGATCATAAACACCAGTGATGAGGGTGCCTATCATGGGTGGATTAATTGACTTAACAGAGACTGCCTCTCCCCTAGCCTGGCTAATTGCCTTCAGCTTCCAGCAATTCTAAGATTCCACTTACTTTCCGAATACTTCAAATGAACAGACATTTTATTCTGCAACAGGAAAACATGAGAACTTCAAAACATCAAGACTTAGTTTGTTTTCTGTTCTGTTTTAATGCACACCTCCCTTTTCCCATAGGTTAACCTGTTTTGCTTTAAAAGAAGAAGATTATTAAATGTAATATGTAGTGAGGATTCGTGCTCCATGTTTTTACAACAATTTCCTTACAAGAAAATAGTGTTTTCTGCTAGAAGATTTTACACACATGCTTTCAGTTCTACCCTGGGAGAGAAGAAATGAAGCATGTATGATGATTGCCCCTGAGGTATGGCAATCTGAAGAACAAGCATGCACTCAGAGACTCTAAGTAACAGTTAAAACAGAAGTGAAGAAAAAGTTGCTGCAAATGAATCTGCAAAATTATTATACTTCATCACAGTACAATTTTGCACGCTGCAAAGTTTATCCCTTATTTTTACAATTTTACACTGGAACCTTCAACTACTGGCAAGCAACAACTACTGGCAAAATCTAGTATCTCATGGAGTAAGATATTCTTCATGTTCCATCATGTCCCATGGCACTTGGTTGGGTCATTGATTTGGTTCTGACCAGGAGAAGGTTAACTTTTGCAGCAGCCAGGAGGGATGTAGCCACAATTTTGGGGTTATTTGATACCACCTGGAGCCAGGAAGGGGAGAGGGCTGTTGTTTAGAGGGGTGTTGTTTGTCGAACTGCTGGTTTGTAGGAGTGTGAGGTCAGGTGTGGGGTTCTGTGATGAGCAATTGCGTGTGAATTCTTCATCTATCTTGCACACTTTGTTATTAGTGTTGTTGTGACTGTTAGTCTTCTTGTTTCCTTACTGTTCCCAGTAAACTTTTCTTATCTCAACCAATGATCTTCACCTTTTGTGCCTTCTGTTCTCCTCTCCAGCCCGATGTAAGGCAGCAGGAAGGAGGGAAAGGAGCAACAGAAGGTCTTTAGTATTTAGTGGAACAGTAGATTGGGCAATACCATTTCTAAACCATGACAGGTCACTAGATTGTAACTTGGAGATTAGCTGATGAATCACTAACAGTGATTGTAAAAAGTGGCATCTCAGTGTGTAAGCTGAAACAGACTGAACTTACTTCACTACTAACATCTGCTAAAATTGCAGCACAACAGGATATGGCCATAAGAGCAACAAGTTTAGAATCAGAATAGAACCAAAACACGATAAATCAGGATTGCAGTCACTGACTGCAGTTTCTAGGCCAATGATCTCTGACTGCTTGGTTCAGACCCTGGTTTTCACAAATGGACACGTCACCAGTTAGAGAAAACAATCCAAAATCTGCAGTTTCCTAAGAATCCTAACCAAAGTGCATTAACTTTGCAGTGACGCTGAAATACACTAGACACCTGACATTTAGTCATTGGTACCTGGAATCAACAATACCACACTCAGTGTAAGCATTTCAATCTATTGAACTGTAATACATATACATATTAAGTTAATTCTCTAGCCTAAATTACCTTCCCATTAAAGAATATTTCTATGCTATCAGAGATGCTCTTCTGGCATCAAACAGACCACACTCTGCCAGTTGACAACATCGCTTCACACTTTGGTTTTTAAGCCTCCAGAGCCATGTTGAAAAGTCAGGGTACAAAAAAAAAAAAGCAAACACAATCGAGACTCCCTCTGAAAAAAAAGCCTTTACCTAGGAGCTGATACCTTACTCCAACTGAAAGCACAAAATGGTGTAGCAGTGCTTCTCTGTACAGTTTATCTTCCCTTCTGTTTTGTCTGCAGCACACAATACGGCAAGTTTCAAATCAATAGCCACAGGTGCACAGCAGCACGCAAAGTGCGTAAACTGCATGGAAAGATACTCCCAGTTGTCAGCACTCCCTTCTATCACACTGCTGCTGTGGGAACCTTTTGAGATGATCTTTCAAGCCACCAATGAGAGACTTCAGTCTCTGCGTTTGCTGTGCTCAGTTCTTCAGGTATCTGCACTGAATAACATCACAGCAGTCAATGAAGCTTTTTAATTTTCTTCTGTTGACTATCCAGGAGGAAACAGAAGCTGATCTGCCTATCAAATATCTTGTATCCAATATGATTAAATGACTCTGGATGTACTACAGGCTTTCACCATAAGCATAGAGTATAAACTAGCAGTTTGTCACTCTGGGAAGAAAATTAAAGCTTTGGCATTTTATTGAGCATTAATTTTATCTACATTAATACGACTGGCAAAGGAAAGCAATAATGAATCATAATGGACACCATGGGACAATAATGCCAGTGTATTGGATCAAACAGGACTGAAACTCACCAACTCACTAACTTTCTGTTTGTGAGAAAAGATATAAAGTTGTCCCCATATTGCAAAGTTTAGACGTAAGAGATTCTGTTTCTAATAACTTTTGAATGACAAGAATTGCTGTCTCTCAAAAATCGTACACTCATTAAAAAGCAATTTAGGAGGTTACTGAAATAAATTATTTATATAGTGGGATGCATCATTGAAAAATGTTGAAGAGGCATCCAAAGAGTGACTCAGTATCTCCAAAACAGAAATCATAGCTCACTTTTACTTTTTCTGATGTAAGTTTAGTAAGAACTGCATTAAAGTCAACCGGCAGTATTTAAAGGAGTTTTTTTAGAAGTCACTCTGTTTTATAAAAGTACCCATCACCATAGTAAAACCTGAGCTTTGAAATACCATCCCTAGAAATTTCTTATGAAACAGGAAAAGTAGTTTCTGTTTTGTCAAAATCATGAACATTTCTGTTTTATTCCTGAGGCTATACAATAAGCACAGTACTATTTCAGATCCCGTTTGCATTCTATTATGGACCTGTGACTGATAATGCCTGTTTTTTTAAACATATGTTAATAAAGAGCAGTGGAATAACAGAAAAAGAATAAAGCAGTAAACCAAAACAAGATGCTTTGCATAGCAGAGATTACTCCATCCACAGCTGATTGCCTCTGAGCAAAAGGAAACTCAAGTAAAGGTCTGCACCATTTAGAAGCTTCGCAATTTGCTGGCAATTTGTAGAAACCAAAGTAAACTTCTGGCAGTATGCCTACATACCACAGTAGTTAAAGAAACTATCATCCCACCCATTTTGACTACAAACCTTGAAAGATTAGTCTAATGTTTCTTCCTAACCTCCTGTTCTCCTTAGCTAATAGAAGATTTAATGTAAAACTTCCGAAATACAATTTTGGAAAGTGCCACTCTGTTGCTCACACTAAAGCAATTGACAGTTAATTTTTTCTTGCTCCTTTTTGCTCACCAATAAGCCTCAGCAACAGAAAGTCTTCACTCTAATTAAAAGTGAAAAGCTAGCGCACAGATCCAATACCCTGACGTTTCACAGCTGCATGCAAAGCTGCCCAGACACCTGTTTATTTTTACAGCAATTCCTTTTGCTCTTTATCATTCCATCCCTTAAGGTTGGATTATAAAATGAGGCAGAATAAACTAGATCATCTTGAAAATGATGGCGCATTTGTACATCCCACTTTCACTGAAAAACACAAATCACTATTATGCAATGTTGTCTGTCCAGTTGCTACAGCAGGAAGAAGGAATCAACCAAACTGATCTACACATTATGAAGTTGTTGTAACACATGGCTTTCAGAATGTTCCCTGGTTCTATTTAGCTCGACGACCAGCCACAACTTGAGTATCTAGTGCCAAATGGCCATGTATGCTGGACAATCTGAACTCCTGCCCCAATTTCTGAAGATATTTTAGAGACAAAAAATACACACAGGCTGTAAGTAGTGCTTTTCAGTATCTGTGTAGTGGTTTAATTCTTGTTGAGTCCAGGGGCAACTGGGAAAAAAGGGCAAGAGCTGCGAAAACTGAAGGTGGTTAGCTGCTGCTTATCATGCTTGGTGTATCTGCTAATTGAAAACATTGAGCCTCTAAGCTGAGGCTGCCTCTAGGCTGCCAAGTAATCTTACACTGAAAACAAGCTTCATGTATCCTTGGTGTCCAAAAGCTGACTCTACAGTAACACTGTACCTTCCTGATAACACTGACAAAGCTTAGTACTGCACAACTTCTGCCCTCCCACCACCACATTTCACTGCAGAATGTTGGGGGCTGAGCAGTGAAAGTACTTAAGGGGGAGGCAGGATATGAACACTAAAATCCCCTAGGCTCTACGAGAGAAAAGAAGCAGCCCGAATTTATATCCCATATAGAATTTCAACTACTAATAAAACAGAAAGCAGACTCCCTTCTCTGGACATGCTTTGTAAGAAAGTGACTTCGGTACCCAGCCAAAGAAAAGGATTCAGCTGCACAGGTGAAGGTATGTGGCTTCATGCTGCACCACAAAGTCATTGAAAGTGCACCAAAATTTGGAAGTCTCCAAGTGTACCCTTGTTATGCCCCACATCCAAGAAGAGGAACATCTTCACAGATGAGCCAGGATGTTTCCCTGAAGTGTATGTAGGGATAGGTGTGTAGTGGACAGAAGAAGAGAGGGATGTGCTGTGATGGAAACCAGCAGCTCAGCTGAACAGTATCTGCAGAGGGCAAGTAACGAGGTCCTGGTCTTCAGCCTGTCCTATTATGGTGTAACAGCCTTTATGAACAAGGTTTTGACCATGGGAGGATTCTCCCAACCAAGTGTGATCCAAGGTTGCTCCAGTTAGTTTCTGCTGTTAAATCAATGTTAAGTTTTGCAGCTGACTCCCAGCTTGCACCCACACCTGGGTGCACAGTTCTTCTGGAGAACATTTGTTTGTAGCAAAGAAACAGCAAAATGCCCAAAGCATTTTAGTTGTGTAAAGGACAAGGTTTCATCCTTTGTTGTTCCTTTTCTTCAGGCAGGAAGTTTTAAATGCTTTTCACAATCAAAAAAAAAAAAAAAAAAAAACCAACAACCCAAACCTCAAGAAAACGAAATGCATAGTCAACATATTGACAACTAGTAGGATTCTCCTTCCTCCAAATGATGCAATTCCCCAGAAAGGTTTTTCTTTCTGCCAAGTAACTAGTTAAGAAAATGTTGCCAACCAATAACTGTCCTCAAATATCTATTGGGCAGAAAGGTGGCCCACTTCCTGAGGTGAGGTGTCCTCCCTGATTTTCTCCGAGCCTTAACCAGAGAACATCTGAAGAGCAGAGTTGGAATGAGAAATATCAGAAAGCAGACCTCTTAAGGGGAAATATGTCATTCATTGAGATACCTCCAACTAGTCATGTGACACAGATATAACCTGCCAGAATTCCCACTTCTGTGTTTATACGGTTTCTGTCAAACTTCACATGAAAAATCACCATCACTTTAAGAGACATTGTTGGAGGGGGAAAAAAAAGCAACAACCTCCATTAACTTGCCTAGTTCTTCAATATAAAAATTCTACAATGTTCAAGAGAGTCACAAACTAGGACAGTTGTCACACAGAATAACCCTCCAATAATTCAATGAAATTGTATTTAAGAAAAGTAAGTTGTCCCATATATTCTGCTTCCCAAAGGGATTGAAAAGTGCTCATTTCACAGGCCCAGAACTCTCAGAGTAATTCTTACGAGTTTTAGATAGTTTCAAATGCTTTCAAAGAGTCCTAAGTGTGCACGGAAAAGACAAAAATATGTATATCACAAAGATTTTAATGCAGATCATTCTGCTTTATGAAGAATCAAGTTTTGTAGAGTTTCATAGACGAATGGGTACTTTCTACCTGATGACTTAGATAGAAAATGTCAATGGTGTTATAGTGCCTTACTTGTTCTCGTTGCTGGCATCGTATCGAGGCATGGGGTCAAAATCATTTCCATTTACATCAAAACTGGCCTGCGAATCCTGTATCCAACAAAAGAAAGAAAACCAGTTGCTAATTAATTAGCCATCAACTCGTGGCCTATACATTCGTTAGCAGGTTCCTACAAATAAGTAATTAGGCTAACTAATATTCCTGTCGTTTTATGATGACTGTATTTTAGGAAAGCATTATATATGGGAATCATATATTTTATTTTAATTTTGGAAAACAAAGAAGGATAAAAAATGCTCTGAAAAAGTATAGGTCCAGCATTAGGGAGGAAATAGAAAATGGTGTTTCATTTAACTAGAAGACTACTTTTCTTCTAAGAACCTTTCATAAATTAGAGAGTTCATTCTCAAAACTGGGATTTTGTTGTATGTTTTAAGATTCAAGAACTTATCTACACAACAATAACTGAAATTTCAGCCATTGTTTCAAGAAATAAGAATAATGTAATTTTCTTACCAATATTGTTACAAAATTACATCTTTGAAAGCAACACAAACTGCTTCCCAATGTCCCTGGTAGTATGAGGGTTTCAATTATCTGCAAGATATCTGTCTTTTTGGTCCGTATTTATCAGGATTCTTACAGCTGAAAACAGTTTATAGAGTAAACAGCTGCTGGTTTGTATGGCCCTCATTAATTGATGCAGTAGCATGAGGTGTGTTAACATGGCAAGCAGCAATTTTTAAACTCTTGTTTGTTCAAAACCAGTTACACATACACCTCAAATATTCCTATTTGCAGCACCTATAATCTGAGGTATAGAAGGCATTCGTGATCAAACAAGCAATGCGTATTGCTTGTGAATTTGGGGGAATTCCTTGTTGGCATGAGGAAAGGAAGAGAAGAGTGGTAAGGAAATAAACAGTAGCTCTTAATTCAGTGGAAGGATAGTACTGGAATGAGATGACATGATCCAATCTGAGTCGTTCACTGAGAAGGTAAAATTATACCTGCTTTATTTAAATACTTTAAGATATTGAAATGAAAGATGTGTCATGTGCTAGGATCAACCAGACAGTGATAAACTGGGCAACTGCCCCCCACTTGAGTTTTCAACCCTCCGAGCTGAGTTCCACATGTAGCATGGGGAAGGATACATATGTAAACATGGCTAATTTAAAATAAGTGGCTTTTAACTGTGGACACCACTGTAGTTTTTAATGGGTCGTTAAATATGGTTTTGTCACCTTCCTCTCTTAATGCTCTATCAACAAGATAAGCTTGCTGGCAAAAAGCCTGTGTTTAGGGCTCTTTAACAAGATCTCCATCTGTAATGGGAGTGAAAGTACAGGCATGCCTTGCACTGGTCATCTTCACCCGTCCAGCTCAATACAAATATATTTGCTTGTTTTATTACTCTGTATAGAAGTGCACATTGCACACTTTATTTGAGACAAATCATAAGGTCCTCACAGTTACATGCCTTCAGCTAATGCCTACTTCCAAAAGACAGCACTAATCACTCCAGCAAAATGTGGCCCTAATGCTCTGAACAGCTTCAAACTCTGACACTAACACAGGAAGTAACCCACTAGAGAAGCTTCTCTTTATGTTATCGGGCTCCAAGACAGATTAAACCAGTCATCTAAATGTGCTGAACCACAAGCAAACAGAAACCTCCTGAGGCAACATGAGACACAGAACATAGAAAACAAAGGATGCAGCTCTATCACAAGTTGTGAGGGGACTCAGAAGAGTTAAAAGAGATTTACAGAAAGAATATTCTGCAATGGAATATTCTACACCTGTTTTTAACTGAGTGAATCACGAGAGGTCATATATTTTTCCTTTAATATTGTTTTTAGCAGTAAGAAAAACAGCTTTAAAAATTAATGCATGGAAGGATTACTGTAAAATTACTGTCTTCGAGAAAAGCTTTTATCTTGTTGACTAAATGTATTGGCCAAATATGGAATTCAGCTGCATGTGTTAACTGAAAAGTAGTGTATTCAATTTCTAAGTTCTGAGAATGTGAAGGTATCAAGTAAAAAAATTGCAAAAGAGACAAAAAATATCCAGTAATTGGTTCCAGTCCTTCAGAAATTCAGGACTCAGCTACAAGAGGCATCCAGATATTAAATATGTTCAGATGAAACACAGTCTTAATGAAAACAATACATATTATCAAAAACTGTCTTCCTTCCTCCCATTGGTGTTAACATTTAAGGAAACACTTGTATGGTTTTTCCTCCTTCCCTCTTCTCTTTCTCCATCTTTCTAGAAGCAGCAAATTTTTTTTGAGTAATAACAAAGCAGAAAATCTGGACTCTTGTGGACACTCACATAATTCTGCATCAAGTCTGGGTGGTTTCTTTCAATGCCGTCATCCAGGATGGTGACCACAACGTTCTTTCCAGTGTAACCTCTCTTCCAAGCACCTACTATATTCATATCTGATTGGCAATGGTGGGTGTTGTCACTGCAGTGCTGGGGAGAGAAGAGGAGATAAAGATGTTGGATATTGGAGATTACTGAGCAGTGAGGGGTTGAGATACTATCCTACTTACATTAACAATACCATTTAAAACAGTCCATGAACATATTGATTTGAATAGGAACTATACAATAACAACACCTTTATTTAGACAGAAAACAATTTTTAAAAAATGCAAATTGTATAAAAACTGCTAGTACTGCTTATTTCTCTTTCTGATTGCTCTTCATGCTAAGCAATACAAAAGGGAAGCATTCAGCTGTACTGAATTTGAAATACTTGATTTTTTTGCAAAAAAAACAAACCATATGTGGATAAAATTAGACAAATGCCTGTACTGAAATGGTCATGGGGAAAAAAACCCCAACACCTTGCTTTTTAGAGCTTACATGCTGTGTACAATTTCCTGACAGAATGTTTGGAAACTAATCAAGACTCATTTCTATCTACAAAAGAAGGCTTTTGGCAGGTTTTGTGCAGTATCAGCAGGAGATGAGCCACAGTTAAGAACCTGTAATGAAAACACCACCCTGAAAAACTTGCATCTTAGGGGGTTAGATGAATTGTAGATAGTGTTGATTGAGAGCAGCCTGGGGTACAGCTTTCAGAGCAACCAAGTCCAGTGTGATGGAAAAAGAAGTTTAGTGTACATTAAAACTGAAAGCCTCTTCCTAGACACAAATGCACCCAATTCATGTGAAGAAATCTGGCTTGCCATGGCAATGAGACATGACCCTCAGGTATTTGTAATGCCCCATTAGCGACTCTCTAATCCACACGCACAGCCCTCCCCTGTGAAATTAGTTCAATGAGCCTCTCTCATCAGTACTGCCTTCCTGCAGCTCCACCAGGCTTGGACAGAGCAACAGGCAAAAACAGAGAAAGAGGGGTACAGGGAAGGGTAAAAGCAAAAGGTGGGAAGAAAAAAGAAATTAAAAAGTAAACTTGTATCATTGCAACAGTGGCTGTAGAGCATGCTCCATCTCAATTCCTGCCCCACCGCCTCACGTACCCACTTCAGCCTCATGTTGTGTCAATCTGCAATTTGTAAGGAGTGAATACATTTGGAGGGGTGCACTCCACCTTGACTTAGTCTCCTCCAGTCAGCACACTGAAGAACTATTAGCAGTCCTATGTGCAAAGTGATTTCAATTATATCGTAATTTTCTTCCTCCTTTTTCTCCAGTTTACCACCCAAATCAGAGGATTTAAGAGTGGTCATTTGTTATTACTAGAGGAAGATTATATTATTATACATGATGTAAAGTCTCTCTCACGGTCTTTCCCTTGTGTCTGCAAATATCTGTCTCTCTCCGTCTATCCATCCCCACACAAAGGACTTCAGGGACCAATTCCAAGGAATGTGTAGCTTTTGTTCTCTGTATTACTTGGAAATGCTCATGCTGCTGGCTTTATGAAATTAATTACAGTGTAAACTTGTCATCTGAATGTAATAGTTGTACACAGGAGGATTTCTAATGTACAAACAAGATGGTTAAACACATTTAATGTTTCCAGGTATGTTTGTCTTCTTCAAAATGTTACTAAATTAAGCACCAGAAAATACCTGCAAAAGTTTTTAATACCATGCTCCACATTTTGCTGATGTGAAGACAAAGAGACAGCAAAGTGGAAGCACCAGCCTCTAGCCACAGGGTAAACCCAAGACTGAGAGCTACAATGGGCAATCAGGATTCCTGGCTCTAGTCTCCAGTCAGATTTACTGGGCCATTACACTGTGCCTTTATCCCCTTTTCTGAAAAGCCAAACGACCCTTGGCTGCTTTACTTACTGTCTTGTCCTCTCTTCTTTAGGGGATGAGCTTGTTATTTTGCTTTCATGCCAGCCAAACCACACAGGCTGAGCAAGCATTTGAGTATTTTAATCCCCATTCCTTTGCAAGCTCTTTGGATCTCTGCCAGAAGATCACCAGTACTTCCTTTAATGAGTCCATTGCCCTCACTTGCCTTACTTGAATATTTGCCTTTGTGGTGGTGGCTGAAGGGGCCTTTGCTACACACATGGAGACAACCACCAAAGACATCTCTTGCCTTACTGTGTGCTCTGATAACTCTCTCTAGAGACATGTGAGGTCAAATTGAAAAAGCAAGGGTAAAACTGTGGGCCCACTTGTAACTTAAGTACACAGTATATGTAATATAAGGATACAAAATGGAAAGGCAGCAAAGAAGCATCCAAATGGGAGTAGTTCAAGAGCAGATGAAGAGTTCAGTTATTATCATTACAATATAAAACAACTTCTCATGTCCTATTTAGAAGAGCATATGGGTTTTTTCACCTCTATTCCCTACTCTTCTTTCTCTTCTATTCAGCTATTTATTTAGTTATGTGTTTCTTAATCTCTGTTCTGTCTCTAGTGTTATTTTTCTCTTCCAGCACTGTCTTTTACCACTGAAACTCCAGTTTTGTTTAATTCAACATCTGATCTAAGATTCCTGTATTTTAATCACAAATTAGATTTTCCCCCAGATTCATGTCTGATTTTCTCCAGATAAATCAGAATGGGCATTTTCCTCTTGAAGCAGTCAGATTTGTCTTTAATCAAGAATGCTTGAAAACCTGGAGTGCAATTACTTTCCACGTGCTATCTTATATGGTATATGGTATAGATACGCTACCCCACACTGAACAGCATCTAACATGCCACCTATTACTTGGCTTCATCTGCCCTCTTTCCTGTCCCCTTGGACTGGTTTTGGCTGGGACAGAGTTAACTCTTCACAGTGGCCAGTATAGGGCTGCTTAGGATTTGTGATGAACAGAGTTTGGATAAAAAAGGGATGTTTTTGTTATTGCTTAGCAGTGCTTACCAGAGCCAAAGCTTTTTTTTTCTTCACATCACTCCCTCAGTGAGGCAGCTAGGGATGGGCAAAAAGTTGGGAGGGGACACAGCTGCGACACAGGTGACCTCACCTGACCAGACCATAGGATGTCATGCTCAGTACTTAGAAACGGAGGGAGAAGATGGAAGGGGAAAATGTTCCAAGTGATGGCATTTGTATTCCCAAGTAATTTTTATGCAATGGAGCCCTGCTTCCTGGACATGGCTGAACACCTGGAAAATGGTGAATAAATTCCATGTTTTGTTTTGCTAGTGTGTGCAGCTTTAGCTTTCCCTATTAAACTGTTTTTATCTCAATGCATACATTTGCTGCCTTTTTTCTCTCCCTGATCCCACCGGTGGGAGAGTGAGTAAGGAGCTATGTGGTGCTTAGCTCCTGGATTGGGTTAAAATTCCTCTTTCCTTCAAAAAACATTTCGTGAAAGGAAATTTCCTGGGTACTATTATATAATTTTTCTTTAACCACATGCTGCTTCTCTACCACCAATACCAATTACATTGTCAGGTTGCTAGCAGAGGGCTGTTTTTTAATTAATTTGGAAGCACTGTTTCAGTTTACAGTGTTACCCAATTAAAAAACTGTTAAACATCTGTCATGATAATAAGTTATGTGATCCAGAGTGAATGAATTTTGTATCAATGGGCAAGTACTGAATTTTATGGTTCATTTTCAGTCTATTTTCCCTGTTCTTTCTTTTTTAGAATAAAAACAACCTTTGCCATAATCATGTACAAATACAGTGGCTTCAAGTTTTTATTAGATCTGCCAATCTTTGAGCTGTTGTTTTCTGGATTTTAAAGGAAAAAAATAGACTATTCTACTGCATTTTCTGCCTCTCAAAACAGATAAAGTAATTCAGAAATTTCCTGCATTGGTACCATGACTAGAGAACTGCATTAAATCAGCACTATTTCAACTTATATTGTTTTCATCCATTGCCTGCAGAATACCATCAAAAGGAATAAACAAACCCTTGCCCAGTTATTTAGAATAATTTTACTGAGATTTTAAGAGGGCATTCAAAGGATGATGTTTTTCTCTGGACTGTTTAATGTGAAAATGGAGTGATATAACCAATGGTAATTAATAGAAACCATGTGCAAGGTGGAAAAACTTCTGAAGTTAGGAAGATAGGAAGAAAGAGGGCTATTGTATGAAAAATTTCAAATATTGAACTTATCCTATTCTTGAACTTCAACACTTATGAGCATAAAAAGACATAATATATCTTATTCTAGATATATATATTTGATACCTTTGGACAGACATTTTGGAAGCCTGCCTTTTCACAATTAACAAACATATAACATTAGAAAGATTTTCTGAAGTTTGCATGTTGCAGTCAGTATCAGACATGGGTGTAGATTCTCACAGTTATTTTGTGAAATTGTCCCTAAAATCTACCTTATGGTCATTATCATTATCTTAATATGTCTGCTGCACTAATTTTTGTAGTTGGAGTCTTGGTATATCCAGTTAGGAATCAGGAACAAAATGGAACAGTTAAACTGAAAAACCAAGAACATATCAATGATAAGAATATTTTGGAATTAAAGAGATTAAAATCAAATTACAAGAACAATATCTTCTTAAAATTCTGTTCTTTCTTGCTTTGCAATGCCTATTAGTCTACAAAAACAGAGTAGAAACAGCAGTTTCTAATTTTGTGACATGCAGTTTCTCAGAAATGGCATATCGTGCCCTCTGTAAGTCTTCATTGCACTGGTTTCTAGTAGTTTTTGAGTTACAAGGAGTTCTTTGGCAAGACCTAGGCAGTATCTCTGGGGATGCAGAGAAACACAACATGGCAATCAGAATGAAACAATTTTGAATGCCAACTGTGAGTTTGAAAAGTCCTGGATCTCATTTAGTGGAAGAGTACCTACACTGATCCTGGGAAAGCTCTGAAATACTAGACCCCAGTCAGGGATTAGAAAAGAGAGTCTCTGAGTATTGAGAAGAACAGCAGCAGCAACAACAGCAAAGTCTGGTTTCCTTAGAGTAGCAGTGAAATGGTCTTTGGCACAGACAGAAACAAAAAGACTACAGTCATGTTCCCTGCATCAGGGGGTTTTGTCAGCTACTAACCTGCAAGCATGGAGAGGACAGAAGTTGCACAAGATTGTTTGTACAGGAAGGACAGTCAAGGACCTATGGCTTGACCATGATCAACACAAGCAGAGAGAAAGGGGACACACAGAGATGATTCTGACGTTCTGGGGAGTTAAAGAAGATTATCTCCCTCTGCTGTGAAGGGAATATAATGTGGGGCATTTGGCAGTCCTAGCTTGGTCCAGGCAAATGCACAGGCAGCAAAATTCATAAGCTTTTTAATAGAGGAGACATTCTAATGCTACATTCAGCTTTCTGAGGTACAGGTTTGTGCAGTGTTTTAAGTTAAAACTTGACAATTATTCTCTCTTTTCCTGAAAAAAAAAAGAGAAACAATGTATTTTTTATTATACTCTTCAGGTGATCCAATTTTAAAGGGGAATGAAAGAAGCAAGCAAGGTAGCAATCAAGATTGGAAAGCTAGGGTCCTTATTAAAATAGGCATCTTGTTCTGTTAAGACAATGTGATCTACTGAAATGACTTCTTGGCTTCTCCAGAGTAAGCACTTGAAAGCTACATTTTCTAAACAGACTATTAAAATAATATTTTTATTTAGAAGTATTTCTCACTTTTAAAAAATTATTTTATCACAACAAACAGATGATCAAAAAGAATTTTTAGAAGGAGGAATAGTTGCAGATTTTTTTTTATTTTTCTCAGACATAATCTGATACTTAGTGCATAATAAACAGCACCTGCTAATTGTATAAGAAAAGTATTTCCTTCTGAGTGACATCTTTAAATAATTTCTGATTGTTGCTGCACACTATATTTTTAAGATCTAGCAGGAGCTGGCAGGTAATACAGAGTCTGATTAATCTCAAATACAAGATTATTTTGCCTGAAGTCTTATCCGACTTCTGGAGTCATGCTTTACTGAATAGCTACTTTTTTTAAATCTTTATCTGTATCAAGAGAAATATTTCAAGACTGCATCATATTAAATATTTAATTCCAATTTTTATTGCTTGTGCAGCTTCAGAGGGTTTAGTTAATTTACATTACAGACAAATTTAGTTCTTAAGTTTCACTGATTCATTAACAAAGAACACTTAGAGGCCAATAAAAAACAATCACAGACATACATTATTTTTTGCCTGTTTAAGAAATGAAGGAGAACAGAAAATCAATATGAAAGGGCTTCTTATATTCATAAGAGTATCTGGTGACTAGAGGGAGACAAGAATAACTTACAAACCACATATATGGGTTTTCACAGTGAAAAATAAGGAGTTCATAAATGTTACTTTTTGGCTGTGATCAAACTGCTATTCTTAACAAAAACAGAATAATTCATAATGTGGTAAATTTGTGTTCAAGACAAGTCCAGCACTTTTTCATCACTGGCACTTTTTAAAATCAATACTGGTGGTTTTTCTGTAAACTGTGTGCTGGCTTAAATAGTAATTAATTCAGGGAAGCCATTTATGTCCGTGTTCCACAGGCTAATGACAGTGCACTCTTTTTAGGAGTGGAAGTTTCTCCACTTCTAGGTCTTCAGACAGCAAAGTTTCTCTTCCAGCTGAAACTGCCTCTAATATCACCTCCTCCTACATGGGTCATAACCTGTGTCTCCATTCAGACATCTGCCTCTAGTCCTGTTTCTTTCCCATGTGGTGGTAACAGGAGAGATTCCTTCAAGGCCAAGAAAGAAAAGTAGCTAAAAATGCCTTATGGTTACTGTGCACGTTCTGCCACCTACACTAAGACACAAATATGGAAAGTTTCATTTAAAAACTTTTTAAAACCACTGTGAAACATTCACCACAATATCATAATTAATAATAAAATAACAACAACAACAACAACAATAATAATAATAATAATAAATGGCATGTTAGACCTGGTGCATCTTGTATATCCTTGAATCACTGCTCATGTGTTGAGAGGCATGTGCTGAAAGGTATATGTCAAGGTATGGACTCTCCCTGGGTAGCATTGGGAGAAATATAAGAACAATATGTAGAACATCTTGGGCAGAGAGAGGAAAAAAAATAAACAATTTCCTGTGGTTACTGCTAAAAAATGCCAGAAGGACAGAAGCATGCATTGAAATATATGTCTGTATGTCGCCATATTCTCTCAAGATCACTGTACCATGACTTACTGCTACTGCTGCTGCTACTCTTGATACCACTAATACTATACAAATAGCCTACTTAGCATGAAAAGTCCAGGAAGTAGATCAAAAGTTAATGTATTGTTACTTTCCCAAAGTCCTGTGTAGAAAAAAAAAAGCATGGAACTTCTTTCACTAATTAGACATAATATGTGAAAAGAACAGCTGCTCCCTGGCCTCAGCAGCACACCATCAACGCTAGGGATTCAGTATTCACAAAGGATATATGATTCCTCAGAGACAATTCTTTCCATTTTACCATTTTATTTAGCCTTTGACTCATTTTTTTATTTGGCCTCTTCTAAATCACAAAAAAGAAAGAAAAATAAAGCAGTTTTACAGGAAGTCCAAAGATGCTTTTTTTTTAATGCATCAGTTCATGCAATTGCAGTTCTTTAGCAGGACTAAATTTCTCCCTCTCTCTCTCAAGCTAGACGTGATGTTTTCATTATTTCTAAGGTAACAATTAAAGAGAGAGATGTTAAACATTGCTTTAAAATAGTTTTCGTAAGTTTCTAAAGATTCTTGCTACACTACTAAAGACAGACTCTTCACAATTTACTTTTTAAGCTGTTTTCAAGTCAAAGACCATTACTTCTACATCAATTTGTTAAGGAGAATGGAAGAGAAAGGTGGTTTTATTTAGATTTTGAGTAAACATATGTTACAGAATTGAAATAACTGCATTGAAAGAAGGTCCTGATCAGATGGCTTCAATTAAGCACTAACCTTCCAAGCGACTGATTGATGAGTGGGAGGAGCCTGGGGCTTACACAAATCCACTTCCTTCTCTCACCCTTCTCTTTTCACTTTACAGTGAAAAGGGAAAAGTGGTGCTTAAGAAGAATATACTGTTTTGGGATTCTGGGATTGGGCAGGGAACTGATAGAGGACGGACCAGGAAACTTGTTTTTCTAATACTGTTATAAACTAGTAGGAATGAGAGGACTTCCAAGGAAAAAAATTATGAGATGCTGACTCTGAATGCTTGTATGCAACTTTTACTTTTTTACTTTTTTACTCTTGCACTGCTGCAGTCTTTTTTTCTCTATGTTATGTTGTGGTCTAGTCCCTCTGATCCATGAGGCAATACCCTGGTGACATCTGGTGTTAATGGCGGTAAGTCCTGGGGGGAGAAGGAGGGACAGAGGGACAACGAGAGGGAGGGATGTGAGACAACAGGACTTGTTCAGGAGGTAGAAGGAAAGATGTATGTCCTACTCTTTCTCAAGCAACAAAAGCGGGGAGGAAATACAGTGCACTTACAGGTCAGAATATGACGAGAACCCCGCATTCCATTACTAGTAATGGAGTACGCATATAGTGTTTCTGAGGCTGAAACAGTTTCACAGAGCATTCAGTTCAGGAATAAACATCTACGCTACTTGATACCTAGAAGCGTTTTCCCTAAGAACCATAAAACCCATCAGATTATTGTACCCTTAGTCCATTATTTGCTCTGGTATATCAGAGGAGATTATTACTTGCCAGAGAACAAACTTTAAGATCATGAAACTACTCTCTTGAGATAGAAGTACAGAAATCACTTCATACCCTCCTCAGACAGCCTTATAAAAGTGTTTCCTCTAACACTGGAAATGCACGCTGTGAAAATTCATTAACAGTAGAGGATCAGACCAAGATGAATGGCTGCTATTTTAGTTTGCCTACAGGGAAGTAAGTGCTGTAGGCACCAATAGGCTTTTCACCATTTGACTGTACTATGTTTGATGAATGCAAGGACCACTGCGTAGTATACGTGAAACCTGGGGAGATAAGGCCAAACCACTAGAGAGGGTGGATACTTATATTTTGCAGATGAAATCATCTGGCATTAATGAGAGAACTAGCCCAGAGAAGCTAGGGAGGCCTGGGAGTTAAAAGGAAAGATTACTCAAGAACAATAAAAACCCAACAAAAATACACCAAACGTTTCGCAAAAGATAAAGAAGTATCACACAATTATTCTTGTTACTGTTTCAGGAAATTTGATTCAGATGACCAAATTTTGAAGTTCCTCTGCAATGCTGCAGAAGGTTAGTCCAGAGATTTATGACACAGCTGTGCATGAAAGACTGTGCAATGAATGTAAAAATGTTGTCAAAATTGCAAAGGGTCTTGCAGGAAATCTCAGCAGAGTGTCAGGATTCAAGCTATCTCAGAAAATCCAGATATTGCAGAAAGGTTCTGGAGAAGTCCAGTGTATTTGCAACCACTGTTTTGTAGGAGAACTGGACACAGACTGAGGTCTATTGAGCTTTAAGGGTCTTATGGAGCTGCTGCTGAACAAAATCCTGACTTCAGCATTAAAGACACATAGATTCCATTGATTTCAGCAGTGCTGCAAAGGAACTTCTCCCAGCTGCAAATAAAGTACTTGAATATATGGAACTAATCTGAGAGTACAGTTTTTAATTAATACTATGTATTCTTCTAGACAGAGAGACTATGCAACCTCAGTGTAAGCACCTTTCATGCACATCAAATGTAATTTGTCTAACAATAAATGGAGGAAAATCACCCTCATGACTGTTGGCTTATACTGTGCATAGGGCAGTCTCTACACTGAAATGATATCCATTCATGATAACTGTTTCAGAATTTGAAGATATCTTTACAAATCCAGGAAGCCTGCAGAGAAAACACTCAAAGAAAGCTATGATCAGAGCATTGTCAGAAGGAAAAAATACATACAGTCAAAAGTAAACTAAAGGTACAAGATCTTAATTTTATGACTGTTGACAATTCCTCTGTGCCCACCACTTTTTCTGGTACTACAGCTATAAAATATTCTCTGTACTTGTTATATTATAATACACTCTGCATTCTCCCTTGTCATTCCTACCATCATTATCTTCTATGATTCCTGTTAGTTAGCTTTCTGATCTCAGCTGATTCTGTTTTCAAATCTGAGCTGTAAATGGATCATCTTTTCTCTCTTTATTTTGTTTCTCCTACAAAGAGTCTGCTGTTTAACTGGAAATATGATTTTAAAATGAATGTGCAAAAATATGTTGCAAAGTTAGAAAGGTTCTTCCAAGTAAAAGGGGGAGTTACAAAGGAAATATAATTTACCTCCAGTAAACTACTTTTTTCCCGGTTGTTATGTTCTACCATGGAAACAAACAATGCTACAAAAATGGTTTTGCTTACTTAAAAACTGTACTGAGATCTTTGGATCCATTAGAGACATAGTATGAGTCTCTAAGCACTTAATAACATATCCACTCATAAGGAAGCTAACAGAAGATTTGACATATCAGTTTGTACTTTGAATCATTATGGCTCCTTAACATACAGTTTGTTTAAGGAAACATTACTTAGGATGTGCAATAATTAAGTCTCATATCTTAAGAGGCTTTGCTGTTTACCTGTAGTTCAGGAAAGTTGAAACTGTTGTTATATAGCACACTCTCAAATCTGATGACAGAAAAGTTAGTGGAGTGGAAAGTACAGAGAGCAACAGAGACAGTGATCTGGATCACTTATGAAGGTGAACCTATTTAAGCAGTGTGTTTGTAATATAATTTTATATAAAATCATACAAAAAATTATGCCTGTAGGATTAAGAGCGCAAGGCTTAAAATGTGAGTCTACAGAAACCCAGTAATGGTTAAAAGGATTTAAGATGTAAGGTAGACAGTCACCTACAGCTTCAAAAAATGCTCTATGAAGCTATATATTATTCTTTGATAGTTAAGCAGTGGGGTAGCAAAAAGTGGGTTAAGACACTTCTCTTAATGACAGCAATGATGCTATTTCTGAAATTATACATACATGTGCCTAGTACTGAAGTTTCACAGAGTATGTTACTGGAGAATGAACACTGAGTTGTTGCTTGTTTTCTTGCTGTTTATTGTCTGAAATAAGTGGTGTAAACACAGTTTAGAGTGATTCTTAACAAGCTCAAAGAACCTCTTATCTGTGAGGGTGAAGACATGACTTGATTGCAGCACGCAAGTAACTCAACATGATTATATTTTTGAAGGGGGAATATTTGTTTAATCTAGTAAAGAATGGCCTAACAAGGTAAGTACAGAGCAAGATAAACATGCAAAAACAAGGCGTATCAAGACAATGCTCAATCAAACCAAAGCAGAATTAACCAAAGAAGTTCAGATCTTGATGCTGATTTCTGTGAGACTAAAGCAGCTCTGTGTCAGGAACTCCACTGAAGCCTCGGTAAGAAGTATGATATGGGAGAACAAAGCTTGTTTTCTGCCATTTAACTACCTTTGAATAATTTGAAAGGAAGCTTCAGTTGGGTGCTGGCTTACATACAAGCATATAATGAATAACTCCACTCTAAATACACACAGAAACATTAATTACTATGACTAAATCTCAATTAAATATGTTAAGCAAAAATGTCAAAAGTCAACAAGATGATTTTAAAGGTCATCTAGTCCAACTGTTCTGCAATGAGCAGGAATTTATCCACCATGTCTTTGGAGAGACAGCAGGCCAGCCAAATGATGCTGTCTGTTCACAGGTGAGTAGCTGTGGAGATCTAAGCACAGAATTGACATGAAACAAACGAGGGGATGTTTTGTAGTTTTCCCCCTTTTGACATCTTGTAGGAATGAGGGCTGCAGCTACGAGCTATGCCATGAGATGTATGGCTAAGGGCACTATGGCCTGCTAATGGAGTGATGGGTTATCAGGTGGAGAATGACCCCTAATGCTGCACATCAGCCAGGTGGAAAAGGAACTGATGCTAAGTTGTCACCTGTTCTGCTCCACCTTTGCACAAGACCCATAGTTTGTAATCTCTGAGCTACTCTCGATATCTCATTTACATATGAAGTGTCTGTCCATCACCACCATTTATGATGTAAATTACAGAATTTGACTACAGTCTCACCTTCACTACTCCCAGAAGTATGAACTGGCATTTGAAATCCACGAGGGCAGAGAATGAGAATATATTTTGAGAATGTATTTTCTTTGCAGAAAAGTGAATGGGCTTGCTCATCTCCCAAAAGCAAGGGCACCTCTTTGGTTAAGTTTTGCACCTCCAACTGAATTGGAATATACTCAGGAATACTTATACATAGTACTGTATTTGTAGTACAAGTATGCTTATATTTTGCAGGTCTAGTGAATTTATCACTGGCAATCTAAAAGAATCTATAATTTGTTGCTCTAATGAACTGCAGTATTGGTGGATCTATGTTTGTGAAAGTTCCTATTGAAGTTCACCAGACTTACAGCACTGCAATGATTAATTTCACTATTTGTGAATCTGCTCATAAAAGTTCTTACCGAACTCAACCAGAATTACACTGCTGCATTGATTTTAATCAGAAATGAGGCCCACCCACATCCAGCCCCTTTGATTTCTGAAAACTAGCTGGAAAGCAATGGTGTTTATTTTACACCAAAGTTAATGCAACACATCTACATTCAGAAGTAGGTGACAACATTTTAGAAAAGGAGTTGAATAAGATTTTGAAAAATGATTTTTAATTACCTCTGGAGCAAAATTTTAGAAATTTTAGTTCATAAGCATCTACATAGATATGTATTGTTTTACAACAGAAAAGTATGTGGTTGCTCTGCTATGGGTATGAGTTTTTAAGGAAAAAAAGATTACTAAAAAAAGCAAGAAGAAAGCTGGTTTCATTTTATAACCTTGGTGTTGTGTAATATAAATAGGGCTTTTATATTAATTCAACTGAAGATCCATTTCAGTCTCGTTACAGACACCCTCATCAGTTCCTCTAGAGACTGAGGATTTGACATAAAACAACCCACAAAACCAACTGATGTAATGACAAGCTTATTAAAACACAAAATTTGGGCCAATTAGCAGCCAATTAATGTTGGCTTGGAGGACACTGAGAAAAATCAACAGAACTTAAAAGTATACTTTAAGTTTAGGAATATGCTTAAATCTATCCTTGATCTACACGGCATTCAGAGGATGCCTAATTGCAGTGAGGTGCATGGGATCTGAGCACATGCCTGTATACTCTCTTGCACATTATCTCACGAACAACATCATTACAGGTAGAACTTTATTACTAAAGATCTCTTTTTTCATTCTTACGAACAGCCAAAACAGCTGTTCTTTTCCCCTTGTTCAGCCACTTTAGCCAATCCTCCTTTGACTTATGGATGCCAGGACTTAACATGGACACAATACTCTAAGTGAGAACTTTTCAATCCACAGTAAGTACTTTTCTTCTTGCCTCTCCCAACTTAACACATGAACCAAATGAACAACTTCATGCAGTGTGATTATAATCTCCTTGCCACCAAAAGAAGAAATGGGGAAAATCTGCCTAATACTGCCATTGCATGCATTCCTTCTAATTGAATTTTCCTATATGAAACCATTTCCTATTAGTATTCCTACTGACAAATGCCTACAAGAAAAATAACTTAGAATAACTGGTAAGTTAGATTTTTTTTTTTTTTAATCCAAGCACATATACAGACACGTAAATTGTCCGTGTCCTTCCCTACAGAACATGACTGCATCAGGAGACCTCTGCCACTTGGTGCCTGCCTGGAGGCAACATGGGTCATAACCTCTGCTCCATTCACACTCACACTCATGTGTAGAACTTCTACATGCCAGGGGATGAGAAGAGATGCATGGCTCAGCTATTGTTTGACTTCTCCTATTAGACCATGGGACAACTCTTGTGTGTGAATTTTTCAAACTCTTGTGAGTGAATTGAGACCACTGAAGATTTTTTCTAGGCCTTTGCATAGTAACAAATCAAGCTTAAAAAGTGGGCTTGGCCACCCATGTAGATTAATTCAGAAGAATAAATGCTGAATTAGTCCTCAGAATGTGTCAGTGGTTATGGTTTACACAATGTATAATATGGTCTTTGGCTATCACTGTGTTTGAAGTCCCAAACAAGATCAAAGCTGCTTCACACAGTGAGGTCAGTACTTGAAACTTTTGAATACTGGTGAAGCAGCAGCAGCCAGACAGTGAAAGCAGACCACATCTCATGCCCAGTGTGAGTGGCTTTAAAAGGCAGGAACCTTTCAGAACTTAGTTCTCTCTCACTGGTCAGTATCAATGACAATGGGTCAATGTTATGGTGTGTTTGGGCAAACATTGTCAAAGGACAAGCACAAAGTAGAATAATGCTTTCACTTTCAGAATACTTTTATCCTCTTATATAGTATTTCACCACCAATCTGGAGTGGGAGTAGATGGAAAATGCAGGAGGCTATGTTCTAAAAGAGACAACCATGTAAGAGTAGCAAATACATCTAATAATTGTATCAAAACTAAGAGGATAGCTACCATAAATTGAGGGTCAAAATCCTCAAGAAAGCTAGACCAATCTAACTCCTTAGTGTTGTTAGTGAAAATTTCGATCCATCCTCCTTCAGTCTATTATTTTGAAGTTTCTGTTGGTGTTTTTTCTTTGGTTGGTTGGGGTTTTTTTGTTTGCTTGTTTGTTTGTAGTTTTTTCTCTGTAGTTCAGGTAGTCGTAAGAGATGATGTAAAGGATGGGGACAGGATTGAGGAGCTAGGGGCAAAGATACTGTAGGTGGTAGGATGTGAAAACACAGCCTTAAAGTTTTGTGGTGTCTTGGGAAACTTCATCATCAGAAAAGGGTCTTGATTCTTCAACACAAATTCAGTGATCTACAAGAATTCAGACTTTTTTTCAGAATCATGTTTTCTGTAAGCAGACTGACTCCTTACCAAGATGTAAGGGCTGTTACACTTTCTAAGTAGGCTATATTAATTTCTTTATTTGCATTTCAATTGATGTGTAGATGAGGTCCTCGTTAATAAAGGGTATATGGATTTCAGTGTTTCAGCAGCTGGTATAATATAAATTATCCTATCTGTCCAAACACTGCATGTGAAAGCTTGCATTTAACAAACTTTCCTCAGCAGCTTATTTCCAGCCAGACCAGGAGACTTATAATGAGAAAAAGTGATTCAAACTTAAACCAGGCTATGGAAGAGTTTTTTGTAACTTCAGGAATGCTTTTTCTTTGCTTAACTTCTCTTTTTTTTTTTTTTCCCTAAATGGGATTTCTGGCTCCAAATGTAATTGTATGACTAGGAGTTGGTATTCATAAAACCCAATCAGCAGTTTTTTACTCGCAAGCAGTAGCTTGTTTATTAATAAATAGTAGCGTGTTTATTAATAAACTGTCTTGTCCAAAAGACACAGGAGAGGGAAAACCCTGCTTTACACTTCATGTTTAGTCCATCATATATATGCCTCTCATTAAGCCACTGTGCTTATACTACATGGGTTTAATATAGTTTTAAACTGTTTTCAAAACTGAAAAAATTTACTTTGTTCTGTTAGAAATTCAATAAAAATCAATGAAGACAGGAAATTAAATACTTAAATGGCATGCTACTCATAATTTAGTGAACTCCATTGCTATACAATATAGAAAAGTAGTATTTATACCTTAAACGATTCACACTTTCATCTCTCGGGCATATCTGAGGCTCTTCACTCCTGCACACTTCCTCTCCCTGACCACCATGTTTTTCTGTTGTTAGCTGGAAATGAGTTCATTTTGAAACAGCCAGTTCTGCAGAAAGTATAACCTTCTCAGCAAAACAGCAAGCACAGATGTTATCTATATTGCTCAACACCTTAGAATTGGAATGTTTTCCAAAAGGTTCTACCTGCCTTTCCCTGAGGAGAATTGAGGTCTTGTGCCATCAGAGTCTCCTGTTCAAAATGCTCACTTAATTTATTTAGGTTAATTTTCATCAAAACAGTATTTAGAAGTCATGCAGATGAGCAAACACTTGCTGGACTTCTATCCAAAATGGCACTGATATACTTTACTGTACTGTTAGTCTGCCTGGCTATCTGCTCCTTTTTTGTTGAGAAGAAAATCCTATCCACAGGGCTTGAGCCACAGATGTAATGCACAGCAGAGATTTCATTACATCAGAATTATCTACAAGTAATGCCAAGGATGACCTGCATTGAATGAAGTAGTAAAGAACACACTTTATTGAAGGGCCTGTTCTCACTGCATTCGCTTCTTCTGTTGTTCGGGAGGAGTTTTGCATGTGTTTTGTGGCTTTAAAATATGGATAAAAAAGGAGCATGAGTTAATGTTAAAAAAGAACTCATAATTTTAGTCACAACATTTGCTCAAATATAGGATATACAGGAAGACACAACTGAACATAGATGCAGGAATCTGGAAAGCTGGAGTTTTGATGACCTCATTCTATGGGGTCTATATGGCATCTGTCTTCAGTTAAAAGGGGCATATTGATTTTTAACAACCAGTACAAGACCTAACATCCTAGAGCTAAATAATGTTCTCAAGTTTCTTCTTTGATACAGATGAAGCTCTTCTCAAAGAATCATGGAATATCTCAAGTTGGAAGGAACCCACAAGGATCATTAAATTCAAATTCCTGCCCCTCACAATAGTACCTAAAACTAAATCGTATAACTAAAAGCATTATCCAGACTCTCCTTTTTCCTGTGTACCAAATGGTTAGGAAATTGCCTTACACTTGCACAACACTGAATTTTTGCCTCATTCGTGGGAAGCAATATAGTAATTGTTTGTGTCGGAAATTCCTGAAAGTCCCATAGGTTATGAGTATGCTTCTGATGAGGGCAAACTGAAGGTGTCATTCTAGTTCATTCTTTATAAATCAGACCACAAGACAGGCAAGCCTCTGAATCAATTCTGCACTGTGGCTGTGTATTTTTGTCATTTTGGCATTCCTGATGCTTGTACAGTGTTCTTGAGGTCAAAAAATGTATAAAATGTTAGTTAAGTAGATATAATACATTTCCCAGAATATATTTCCTAGAGATAATACCTTATCTAACAGATGTAATACATTTCCTGAAGTTTCTGCAATCTTAGTATGCAAACAACAGCAAAACAAGACATAAAGTGAGTGTTTGGAACAAATCAGTATTTTTTCTATTAATTAAATTACCTCTTCTTTTTTTTCAGTAAATTAATATTCAGTATTATTATTATCAGTATTATATTTAAAATTCAGTATTGCATGGCATAAGAAATTGTTTTGCTCTTTGACATGACTTCATTTTGATTTTTAAAATTCTGAAAAGTGGATAGTTAACTAAGCAGTTGCTCTTGAAAACTGCTCTTAGAAAGCAATGATTCCTTATCTTTTGTAAAGAGAAAAAATGTACTTCCAGGTAACTATGTACCTCTGTACATACGTTAATTGTTTTCCTGCTGAAGTGCAATGTAAGATAAAAACTGAAATATACCAGAATGTGCCCCAGTACAACATACAAAAACTAAAGGCAGATATTTACCAAATGTCATTAAAAATTCAGCAAAGATTTTGAGGCATTATAATTTCTTAACTAACTGCAAAAACTATTCAGAAAAAGGCAGTGCAGGAAAACACAATACTGTGCACAAATGATACTTCACAAAGAACATTATACAGACAAGTACCTACAGTTTCTTAATGTGACTCAAAAATTGCTGTCCAGAAAAAAAAAATCCACTTAAAATAAATTTGATAAAGATAAAAGTGGGTACTCTACCTCTGAAGATACAATCACAGTAGCAAGTAGGCAGAGCAACGTGTGCTTTTGCTATATGATTTATTACCAAATCTTTGACACACAGGAAAAGCTCTTCCAAAGCAAGCATAGAAATTATTTCGGTATGGCTTCTTCTTGCTGCAGTGATAAGGCTGGCACAACTCCCAAATGGTGCTGGCTTCCATTTTGTGTTTTCTGGGCACTTCCAGATGTGCTTATCTAGAAGCCAGAACTGAATGTCCCAGAGGAATAGACCAAGAAGCCTATCTGGTAAGTCTGTCTTCAAACTATCTCCTAATATTGCTAAATTATCTTCATTAATGATCTCTTTTCAGTAGGCATGGATAAATCTATTTCTACAGGCTTTTCATTACTTGAAGTATGCTGTTGTTCTCCAAAAGAAGATTAATTTAGGTCTAATTGCGTATTACTTGACCTCATGTTATTGCTCTACCTTGTCCACAGAGAACAACAAAACATGTGTTTCCACATGCAGATTCACAAGGTAATATTTTGAAAGCCAGAGCAGTTCTTTCTAGCAGCACTTCTGCTGAAATTAAGTCACAGATCATCTTCTTAACTTTGTAGAACACCAAAAGCTTGAGCTTCTCATGCAATTAAACCCAAAAATATGAAAGTACGTCCAACAACCAAACCAAGTTACAAAATATGCAAAACACTTTCAAGCATGCCATGACACCTCAGAAAGAACAACAATTTGGCTTCCACTGTACAAATGAAAGGAGAGAACAATTCTTGGGAGGGCAATAAAAAGAGAATGAGGTTTTTCCTTAGCTGTCAGACAAATTTTTAGGAGGTCGTAAAGGAGAGTGACATATAGTCATTTGCTGTGGTGTTAGCGTATGGCAGGCGAAATTCTATTTTGAATTCTTCCTCCCTGTACCTGGGCCGGCACTCAGATCCTCTGTGACCTCTCCTTCTCCCTTTGCCTCTTTCCAGCCCATCTATCAGGCTCCTGTCACTCCTTCCTTTGTCCCTCTGTCTGCTTTCACAGTCCCACTCACCACAGCTGACCTCATTAATGGTGAGGCCAGGGATGTAAAATCTTTTTGTCTGCTCTGCCTCTTGCTTGAGTTGGGAGGAGAGGCACAAGGTAAGCCAACTCCCTACAGATCTCATCAGTGGCATAAGGGAGGCAACTCACCTGTCTAACTCATCACCTCCACCTTACTTCATGGCTACAGGACCTTAGGAAACTCACATTACTCACTGCTGATAAAGGTTTATTAGTCCCATTCTGGCTGCCATCCAGAGTCAACTATATTGTGTCAGAGCAGAAGGGTCTGTCCCTCCCTGTGAATGCTCGTATAGCTCACCTGGGAACTCACAGCTGTAACTGGAGAGCACTATGTAGCATACTGGAGGAATTTTCTGAAAAAACGAAGTAAGCTGGGTTCACCAGACACTTCTTTGAAGCTCAAAGCAATGCTTGCTTCACAGTGCTCACTGAAAGTGAAAAGTAAGCAATTTTTCCTGGGTTTTGGGTTCAGAATCAGAGCTCAAGGCAGCCAGCCCTAGATGCAAGTAATTTAGTACACACCAGCTTGCATGGATTGCTCTCAATTGCAGTATAAATTATATTTCACCTGTCTATATCAGAAATCTTGCAGTGCAAATATACCAATAAATGTGATGATTGATGACCAATAAATACTAACTGATGAAGCTTCTCAGCAAATCTTTTATCCTCAACAGCTTTCTAATAACCTCAGTACATCACTCCCTATCTATAATTGTGCAACAATATTATACAGCTGTTTCATCGAAGAAATTACTTTAGTGTTATTCACCAAGTAATTGGTAAATGTTCCTTTCCACTATGGCTCGGTCATGGGGTTTTATTGTGCCCTGCTGGCACTGCTATAATCCTCTTCCACCTTGAGTGCTCTAAAATATCTTGCATTTGTGGATCTGCTTGTCCTTTCAGTCCAGTTTTGGAAAACAGGAATGCTTTGTGAAAAGCCCATGGAACTAGGTCCCATAACCAGTTGGAGAAACAGCACAACCAGGCATTGTACGTTTTCTTAGGTTTACCAATTTCTATTCAAGTATGTAATACATTTCCTGAAGTATCTGCAATTTTAGTATGCAAACAACAGCAAAACAAGACATAAAGTGAGTGTTTGGAACAAATCAGTATTTAGTGTTTTCATTATGCTTATCTAATACGTTTTTCTTATTTTTAAAAAATGTAAAAAACCCATCCAATGGGGCCCATCATCACTACAGAGGTAAATTACAGCGGCAGAAAGCTGTGCCTCTGTGCCTGTGTGATTCTGGTTTCAGCCTACCACTACAAAGCTCTTCTTGAAGTGGGCAACAAAAAGAAATTATCAACAACAACAGTACTCTGATTGATCTACTAAAGTTAGTTTTATTACCCACAACTTCACATTTATTTCTATTTTTTAAAAATATATTTACTTCCTCTTGTTTTTAAGGTATATGTGTATCTATTAATATATTTGCTTTCTATAGTTTGTCTATGCAGGCAAGATAAGGAAACTCATTTAAACAACTGGCAGGTACAGTGAAATTGATTAGGCACAAAGTCACCTCAGTCATTCTGAGACACTGTTTATTTATTGTTAGCTCAAATTAAGCAAAATAAAAAATACAAAACAGCTGACTTCAACCTCTTTCAGCCAAAATCAGGAAACTAATTGTATATAATTCATCCAGTTATTAGCTAACAGGTTATTTTGACAACATCAGTGGAAGAGAAGAAATTTATTAGATTTAACATGATGGTACAAAGGTAGCTGAGATCTAGGAATGGCATACGGGACTTAGCTATCTTCTGAGTCAAAATTTTGAAGATGATGTTAACAAGGGACTTCCTTTTTTCTTTGCTATCGGTTCGTTCTGAGGACCTGATTCTGTAGGTCACTTTTGAATAACATTTGGATTGGTAAAGTTTCATATGCTAATTAGTCTATAAAAATATTCTATTTTACTCTTAAGCACAGATGCCTCAGGATTCAGAAGTTATGCTAAAGAAGTTGGGTTTTTTTCCAAGTTTCATTGCATTAAGGGTGGGAAGTCAGAAGAAAGCAGTTTTTCTTTCTTTTAAACTCCGTGATGGCTCAAAAGAGAAAGAAGGCCTGATTCTCTCCTGTAACTTCTTGCCAGGCATATCACACAAACAAAATGTATTATTTCTAGCCTAGAAAATTAAAACTACAAAAAGTGGTACTTGTGAAGGAAAAGCTTGGAGAGGAAAAACATTAATTAGACATGGCTTGACAAAGCCTTTGAATAAAAGTACTCCTGTCAACAAACCTGACCTGCACTTATGGCCTTGTTAGAAATTGTGCCAGTTCAGTGGGCAAAGGTATCAATCTTAGCCCACAACGCAGTTACTTATTAATCCAAATGCAAGTCTCTATGCGATAGTTTACTTATTACCTTCTCAAGAAATGACTCAAGAGTAATTTCTCATTACCCTACTACTTTCTCAACAACATGTCTACAGCCAGCAACCTAAAAACCTCTTCAGCACAGCAATGACTGAAACCATTAACCAACCTTGAACTCATTTTTTCCCTTCACCTTATAAAGCTAAGAAAGATTAACAAAAGCAGCTATGGAAACAATCACAAATACAGTCATACGAGGATATCTGGTAATGTCCCAAGTCAATCCTGAAGGCACCCCATTCACATATTTTTATCTATTCTTTCTGATGAAATAGCATGGTTACTAATACTTTACTGATCTCTTTCAAAAAAGTGTCATCAAACCACTACCACTAAAGATGTTGCAAATACATGAAGTTAATCAGTGGATACGAATGCAATCAGTCCAAGACGGTACCTTCCCAGAAGGTCTGAAAGTGAGGATTTTCTTCTACTGGGACACAAATGAGGAATTATGAAAGTTGTACAAAATAAACAGTGAAGTCCATTTGATGATTTAAAGTCTCTTCTGTGTTAGGCTGGCAGTTGTGGGGCAGCTGTGAGGTAGTGTGGCTAGACAACATGACTGGTTTATAAATACAGACTGCTACCTTACTGATAAAATTAGAGGCAACTGCTACAAGCATCTATTATCAGAGCACCTCTCCTGTGAGGAAAGGCTGAAAGAATTGAGGTTGTTTATCCTGGGAAGAGCAGTCTCTAGGGAGACCTTACTGCAGCCTTTCAGTATTTGTAGTGGGATCATTACGAAGAACGGCGACAAACCCTTAGCAGCACCTGTTGCTACAGGACAAGGGGCAATGGTTTTAAACCAAATGAGGGTTGATTCAGGCTAGATATAAGGAACTATTAAACTATTACACTATTAAACTATTCCATAATTCTAAAATTTTCACCTGGCAAAAATGAGGATATTTTTATAAACATCATGAGTACAAAGTTTCACTCCAGGCTTTAACTGTGACTACCAGGCCAAAAATCAGGGGTTTTTTTAGAAAAAATACAACTTCTGTCAGACAGGAATCAGCACAAAAAATCCATTTATTTCAACAATGAAATTGTTCATTATTAAAAAGAGTGTAATTATAATACTGAATTGTCAGTCTTCGTGTCTTTCTCCTTCTGCTTCAGGACAAAATACATTTACGTTGGGGACAGTGAATTAGGCATTAAATACAAGTGGGTTCTCACAAGTCATGGCTAAGTTCCTTCCATTCTCATTGCTGAAAGCTTATCCTCAAATAAGTAATTCCCAAGACATCTTGCAATAGGAAGAATTCATGAATGAACGCATCAATAAATGCTTCCTACTGCAGGGCTCACCACAGATTCTTTGTAATACTTCTAAAGAATTTATAGAGCTTTATTAGCTACATAAAAATCCCCAAATTTGCTTTTTCTGAACATATTGTTCTGCCCTTTTTCAAAATATCAAACCACACAACTAAACATTAGCATGAAACAGAGTCAATGTTTGTACTTACCATGTACCACATGCTTGGCCACTTGGGATCATTGAAATAAGTGGATTGGGTACCACCAGGTTTATAATCCCTCTTTATCCTTCTTTTAACCACCTGCTGTTGTATCCACTCCACCTGCCAACCAGAAAAACATATGGAAAGTGTTATGGTTCTGTGGAGATTATCAAGAAATGTGCGAAAACTTGGGATCCTTCTCATTACCATACTCCAAGGCATATTTCATGTCAAAGAGTTCATTTTGGCAGTAGAAATCATGCAGACCACCTTGACATACTGTTCACTGAGGAATACATTCAGTTTAGTTAGTATTACAAATCTACCTGAACAATTACTTAAATAACCTGCTAGAAGGACTTCATCGGGCATCATCTTTTAAATACTATTATTTTACTGTTTTTCTTTATCAGACTTATTCTTCTTTTGAATTTATAAAAACTCAAAATGCAACAACATATTACGATGAGGAATTAACTGAATTTCTAAAAGGGTGGGTTTGTTTTTATTTTTCTGTTCTGGAAAACAAGAACATTAAAAAGTAAATTCAAAAGTTTTGCTTGATCAATATCTAAACCACCTTCACCACTGGGAGAGAAAAAAACTCCAAAACAAAACTTTATTTTAAGTAAAGTGACTCTCTGTCAAGAGTTTCTCAGAGAGGCACTCTGGAACTTCATTTCATACTAAGCACTCCCCTGGGAGAAATCGCTGGATACTGAGCAACAGCTTTAATTAAACACAAAAATGGGCTTGAAACAGGAAAAGAAATATAAGGGTTAAAAATCTAATTCTGAAACTTATTTTTGTCTGTCTGACAGCTCTTCAAAGATTCATGACACATCCAAAGAAAGATGACACCAAAAGTGACAGCAACCTCAGAGCAGACAGGACTCTGCAGCTATTTCTGCATTAGCTATTTGAAATAGGAGCTAGTTTCAATAAATGTAAGTAATACGAGCTAAAAATAGAAAAATCCCACATTATATTTACACACATCCAGTAGCTTATATTTCTGCTGAATTGTTTCAAGGGATATAACTATAAAAATTCAATTCACCTCTCTCCAAGCAAGACAGCCATATTCTCCTAGCAGCCAACTCTGCACCTTTTATTTGTGCTGTTTATGAATATCTGTGTATGCACAGAAACATACAAATATATCAAGGAAGTTACTTTCAGCTCACGTATTTCTTTGTCACTGGTCAGAGATGGTATTAATATTCTCCCTTAGCAGGCTAATCTCTCTACTGTGCATTCGCAACATAACTTCAAATCCTTAGACAGACACACCATACCACTCTGGCCTCTACTTCTTGGTCAGAAAAAAATGCAGGAAGACATCTCTGAATTTGTCCAGAGAGGATTCCTAGGACAGTCAGCATAGAGGCTGGCAAGGCTTCATGGTTTTCTTCATAAAGAAGAAATGAAATTTTCTCCTTCCCAAGAACTAATATCAGGATCAAAAGTATTCTTCTAGAGGCTAAATTATGCAGTCTAAGAACACAGACTATCATTTTGCTGACACTGAAACCCATTTCTCTGTTAAATCTTCTAGGAACAATCATAAGTTGCTTTCTGGTTCTATGAGAACTGAGAAATTTGACAGCGTGCCTTTCTCTCTTCCTTATTGTCTCCTCTTCCACTACAGTTTGAAATCCCTCACAAGAAGACCAGAGCTAACTGTTCTCTTCAGATCTGACTGGATCCAGGTGTGCTCTGCAGGAGGTGATGGTTAATCAGTCTTAGGCCTTTTGGTGTAACAAAGTCTGGAGGCCTGTAAGATACACAAAGCGTATCTGGGCAAAGGCCAAAGAAAGGAAAGTCAAAAGACTTTGGTAAGCACTAAGCCTAATGGCTGCTTTAAACTGGGATCAACAAGCCTCTTAACTAGTTCTCTTGTCCATGAAAAGATTGATTTTTAACCGAATAATGAACCTTATTCTCCTGACTTTTGCTGCTAATATCAGCTTTCTTTTCCAGACCCTCACAACAGCAGCTTGTTATTCTTCAAAGCTTCTTTCCTTGTGGGTAGCCCATACCTCCCAACATATCACAAACCAAGAGACTGGCATCCTATGTACTGTTTGGTCTCTGACTCCCCACTTGCCTGGACTGCCACAGACCATGGGCCTCTCCTATTACTTCTATTTAGCAGTCATTAACAAAACAGCTTCAACAGGTCTGAAAAAGCAACCATGGCTTCAGGGCTTACACAGATCCACTTTCCAAGTCTTCTTATGAAATTTAGGTCTCAGTGCTAGAAACACGTTCAACTGCATGAGGAGTCTCAAGCTTCTATGTTGCAACAATATTTACTGTTATCTTGACTCGCCCTTTGGTGAAGGGATTAACCACATGAGTGTGTTAACCATGCTGACAAAGTTGTTTCAGTCAACAAATTTCAACACTTGACAGGCCAAAACCACACAGAGCACACCGTGCCATGCTTGGTAACTCACTCCTATCTTGAGTCTTCAGGGAGGAATTAGACATGCCTACCACCAACATAATCTGAGGATCTGATAGTGTTGCAAAAGAGATCCAGGGGATCTAATTTGGTGTTAGGGACTCCTATGCATCAAGGCTTCTATAGGAACTACAGTTAGCAACTGTGAGGATTTTTGGGAAACACCTTTCTTCTTTTAATGGAGCCAAGGAAGTATAACATATTCCTGGAGCCTGTGCAACACACAAGTTTAAGCAGAACTTCATACTATATACTAATACCATTTCTATACGGATAAAATGAAAGGAATTTTCCTGGCTAGACAAACTCTTTGCCAAATTCTTTATTTGTTCACTGCGACATGTCTCCATTAATTACTGCCTATTCAGCTACAACTATCTGCTGATCAATAAAAAGATTTAAATATAAAGGCAGCATAGTACTGGTGGACACTAATGCATGCATACATTGCTCTCTCAAAAAAAAAGCCCAGTTAATTTATTTCCTCATTTTCCTTTATTTCAGACAATATTATAGAGAATATTATCACTTATTTAGCCGAAGCACTCACAAACACTGCAGCACTGCACACTTCCAGTTTACTGGAACATATATAATTTGACACATAAAGAATTTTCAATTTATGTATATGCATGTATCTGTACAAGAGTTTATATCAACTGAGTTAATCTGCAAGCCTGCAGTATAGTAGATGGTTATATTATAGTGAGATACAGGTAAATATTTTTTTGTATCTTATCTAGCACCTTTTAACAAAAGACTGTCTGTTGCAGGGCATGCCCCTGTTACATGCCGGATGTTGCCCATAATTCCTATTTCCTCAGCTCCTAGTAAAATTAGGGAAAACACACGAAAGAGTAATTTTGCAGAATTACTGTGCAGCTTGCATGATCAGACTCAAGCCCAGTAAAAGAAAAATAACTTCTTGTCTTTGCACAAGACTTAATGGTAATTTTACGTACGCACAGAATTGCTCTAAGTTAATTAGCCGTTTAATTTCATACAGATGCAGATGTGGGTAAACGGCACATTTGCCTAAGTATGCACATAGGAAGATAGTTCAGGTAGCTCTTTAATGATGGAATGCAAGTGTCTAGATGGAATAGACTAGACTTATATAGAGTATTTCAATTGTAAGGGAGCTACAATGATCATCTAGTCCAACTGCCTGATCAATTCAGCAATGGACAAAAGTTAACGCGCGCAGTATTGACAGTTTTGTCCAAATGTGTCTTTAACACTGACAGGCCTGGGGCATCAACCACCCCTCTAGGAAGACTGATCTGTTTGACCAACCTCTTTGTACAAAAATGCTTCCTGAAGTCCAGTATGAACTTCCCTGAGGCAACTCTGAACTATTCCCACATGTCCCATCACTGGATACCAAGAAGAAGAGATCAGCACCTCCCTGTCTCCAGCCCCTCCTCAGGAAGCTGTAGAGGGCAATAAGGTTACTTCTCAGTCCCATTTTCTTCAAACTAGACAAACCTGGTGTAAAACATTAGGACTCACGTTGTACACTACATAACCACATTAGTGAAAGGGGGAAGTCAAACTGACCACTCTCAGTCAGTGACCATGCACTGCTATGAGGGAGACAATGCAGGATGCTAGACAGAGTAACGTAAAACATCCCAACATGCCTGATCACAGTCTTACTTATGACTTTCCCTGGAAGACTTTTAGAAAACCCCCGATGTTGAAATCTGTTAATTGTTCTTATTCTGAGGTTATATTGATACAACCTTTTAGAACTTAATTTAAAACAGCACTAGAAGACAATCTACTCATCTGATGAGTCAATGTATACAATTTTGTTTACAGAAAATATCACTGCTACTTAAATATAACAGTTTACTCTACACTGTACAATCACTAGGTTATATTAATGAAAACAAGGTCAAGACTTGGAAGTTACTTTAGTATTGTGACACATATTACCTTCGGCTATTTTATGGGCATTCATCCACAAGTTACTGTAGAATGCCTGGTATATTTTGGATTTGTCTGATTCTGTATTAAAGGAGCTCATTTGTACAAAAAGAATATTTCTGGAGTAATTAATTATAAAGATTCTCATTTCTTGCCAAAAGGTGAGTCTATGCAAACAATGAAGTTCACGTTAACATTTCCATAAAGCAACACTTTCTGAGGGGTAACAAAAGACACTTTCCTATTGACCTCCGCTTCAAAAGTTCCATTTCCTGAGTGTCTAGAAATCAAAGCCAAGCCAGACTGAAGACCAAACTATTTTTAAAAAACCATCATTTTCAGTTTCCTCAATTCAGGACTCACAGATTGTTCTGTGCATGATGCAGTTCTTCACAGACCTGCATGGAATACTGCTATGGCAATAAAAGCTGCTCTGAGCTAATTCAAGCACTCTTTTTCTCTCTTTAAGTGCTACAATTTGAAATGAAATGTTATCTCTGTGTGAATCAAAACTACTCTCTACCATTTTCAGCCTCATTGATTCAACAGAAATCTTGGGAAAGGAGCCCCATGTAGATACGCTGCAGTAAGATCTCCCTCACCCAGTGTCATAAACTGTGAAAATAAAAAGCTTGATAAATGAAAAAAAATTACACCCTGGAAAAAAAACCCCATCAATTTATCAAAGCAGAATGATTTTTAACATACAAACACTGTTGTGAAAGAGAATTTTTTCAAATATACATGAGAGGGTCTACTTGAATAAACATTTCAAAATTATTAAAAATGTGTCAACTCCAATATGTGAAAATGCCATTACTATACAGCCAAGTTACAGGCAAGATGAAGGCGTAATCCTTTCCATTTTGAGGAAAACATGGTTGGGGTAAAAAAATTTCTGAACTCTGAAGTAAGTTTTAAATTTCATACCAGAATCTGTGACTTTTATGACAAAATTAAATGTGAAGGTGTGGGTCTGCAGTCTATGAAGAAGAGATCCTGAAGGAGACACTCCTAACTGTAACTGTAACCCTTGTACTGCCTCATTCACCTCCATCTGTCCTATGCAAGAATGCATATGTCCTATGTAAGAAGAAATTGGAAATTCCTTCTCAAATAACAAGAGAGCAGGTGCCACAGGAACACTACAGATTAAAGAGAAAAAGAGAGAGAAAACCTAGACAGGGGACATGGAAGGTAATGCCCAGCAAACAGATCAGCAAAAGGGGCTACCTTATCATATGGAAAACAGGCACTGAACAGCAATGCAGCACTGTTACTTGGAATTTGTCTACAGACTGATTGCTCTGGGCAAGCATCCTCCCTCCCAGTTAGGATGGTCTCATGTTGCATATGTTACAATTCATTCTTTACTTGCCTAAAGACCCTCAATACTCATGTACTTATGAGTTCTGACAGACTCTGCTACAAAAGGAGAGACATGAGGATGGCAATCTCAGAGACAGAAAATGAGACTGCACTTTCTCAGAATAGGCCATAGGAGAAAAATTGCCCTAACAGTTCCTATTTTAGGAGGAAGGGATGCCATCCAGACGGACATTGACAGACTTGAAAGGTGGGCCCATGTGAATCACATGAAGGTCAAAAAGACCAAGTGTAAAGTCCCACACCAGGGTCAGGGTAATCCTAAACCCCAATACAGGCTTAATGAGTGGAGAGAAAACAGCTCTGCAGAGAAGGACTTAAGGCATATGGTTGGATGAAAAACTGGACGACCCAGCAATGCGCATTCGCATGCCTAAAAGCCAACTGTATGCTGGGCTATAACAAAAGACACTTCTCCTCTACTTCACTCTCTAGAGTGCTGCATCCAGCTCTGGCATGCCCAGCATAAGACAGGCAGAGGAGGGCCATGAAGATGATCAGGTGGCTGAAGAACCTCTGCTATGAGGAAGAGCTGAGACAGTTTGGATTGTTTAGCCTAGAGAAGGTCTTTGGGGAGACCTTATGGCAACCTTCTTGAAGAGGGCCTATGGGAAGGATGGTGAAGGTCTCTTCATCAGGGAGTGTAGTGACTGGATACGGGGTAATGGTTTTAAACAGAAAGAGAGTAGGTTTAGATTGGATATTAGGTAAGGTGAATGTTCTTTACTCTGAGGGTTGTGAGGCACTGAACAGGTTGCCCAGAGAAGCTGTGGATGCCCACATCCATGGAATTGCTAAAGGCCATGTTGGATGGGGCTTTGAGCAGCCTGGTCTAGTGGAAGGTGTCCCTGCCTGTGGTTGGAGAGTTGGAACAAGATAATCTTTAATGTCCTTTCCAACCCGAACAATTCTATGATTCTGTTTCTAACAAAACCAGTTAAGTACCTTAGTTGTCCAGTCATGAAGTTTTCTGTAATACCAGCTCTACTTAAGTGCACCATTTGACAACATTCTGTTTTTGCATTTCACCTTGTAATGAAACCAAAAGGTCAATGATTTATGGTTAAAGTGCATACGAGGACATATCAATATCCAAGGGCCATACCTAGGTTAGTGAACAACTGAGACCCAAGCCATTCCTCAGGAATGCAGGAGAGGTGATGAAGACTGTTGACACACCTCTTGCTATCTATGTGCAGTCACAAAAGCGAGACCCCCAAAAATTGGACTACTCATTTTAAGAAGAATTTTGTGTCATTTTTTTGATCAAAATTAAAATCCCATCTATTTTCTTAACCTATTATTCTTTGACTTACAATAGCAACAGCCAGTTTTCATCACAAGAATAGATGAAGACAGTTGGTAAAGCAGATGCTGACATAGATCAAGATCATGGAAGATTATTGCAGATACCATTTCACAAACACAGGGGTTTAAAGCTGGATAAAAAGTGAATGACTCCAGCAGTGCTATGTGATGCCTTCTTGCTGATTGAGAAAGTGTTTCTTAGCAAGGTCAATGACAATCCACAATCAAAGCAGTTGTCATAATTATGCTACAAATTCTAAAAAAAAAGGCAAGATAAAACAAGAAACAAATGTTAATATAGACTGAGCAGAAACCAGAAAAGCAGAGGAGAAAAGACAGCAGATAATCCTTGAAATTACCACTTAAACCCAAAGAAACATAACTTGCACAACAGCAGGCCAAGCTACTGCAGTGTCTCCCATGGACCAAACCTGAAATTTAATGCACATTTTTCCACCTCATAGCCACAGAAAAGCCAGTCAGTCCTGATATGACCTAAGTGTTTTCTATCTGCTTTGCTATATATTTGTCATCAATTGTAACAGTATAACCATACTTCCACATCCATGAGGTACAAGGATTCACAGCTAAGCATTTTAATGTAACTGAAATGTCCTTTGCCTTTTCCTTGTAGCCTTCACACCTCTAGAGCTACAAGCTCTTCACATAAATCCATACATGCCAGCCTAAAACTATGTGGCAAAAAAGTTCTTCGTTTAGCAACAAGACTGCAGAGGAATAAATGGTGAAGAGAAAAGGGAGCAGCCTGACTAGTGATGAAGGAAGACAGGCTGTGTCCCGAGACAGTTTAATAACAGCCAGAGCTGCTGGGAAGGGCAAAAGCATCACACTGAAATTCTGGAGAAGCTCAGCACATCTGTTGCTGCCCAGCATTCATGGATGATTGGAAAACCAGCAAACAATCACAGGCAAAAGGACCCACAATTCCTCTCCTTGGGGAAGTCTTGACAGCTTTTCTATTCACAGGTACAGCTGTAGTAACTGATAAGTGAACGTGACTATAGCCACTGCCCAACCTCCTCCCTTCTTGAGTGTTGTACCACAGCTGACCATAAAGCAGCTCAACTACAGGTTTGAAATCACACAGCAGTTTTGTGGGAGAGCTGAGAACAAGTTTCAGGGAGCCTGGGCTCCTGGCCAGTGGCTTCTAGCAGCACCAGCCCCAGCTGTCACATGCAAAGAGCATATCTAAAGCAGTTGGGAATTTTTCCCTTCCTCAGGTCTGAAGTGGCCTAATGACCTCAGATGTTCTGGTTCAGTTTCTAAAATAACTCAGCCTTGGAATAGTGAGGAAAAGCCTTTACAGCACGAGCTTAACAGCAACTCCTATATTTATACATGGTAGTTTATAATTTTTAGCCACAGGTCATACACCTCACCTTGTAACAACTCAAGAGCTACAAGCTCACAATTTTGAACACAGTTTTAAGAGACCTCTAATTGATAGGTACGCTTGGTACAGTACCTAAAGCTCTGCTTACAGCATTGAATACAAGGTTAGTATCTAGAAATACCTAGTCTTGGGACAGTATAATCATCTTGAATTTCAATATAGAGGGAGAATTAATGTTAATATCACTCTGAATGTAAACTTGTATGTCGCAACTCCATCTACCTTAGGCCTAAAATTGCATATTCTTAATAAACCGAAAGGCTGATCCAGTGTCCACTAGGGGATAAAACTTAACGCTCTCTAAACTTCATTAGCTTTGGAATCTAACATCTGGCAGCTGAACTATCTTGGATTTCATATTTGTATTACTGTAGCAACTATTATGTATATTTAAAAAAACTGTAGAAATTTCTGATGTGATCTTTTTCTTTCCTCAGGTTAGTCCTTCAACTCATGTCATAAATCACTGAAGTCCTTCTGACATCTGCATGTGCTAATTTAAGATGGCCTTAATTCATTTAATGACATCTTAGGAAAACAAATCTCTCCCACAGGGTTAAATTCAAATGTCAAAAATAACAGTGTAATTCCAAAAGTGTTGATTCAGTCAAGAGTTCGCCATGGTTTCAATTGCCATTTAGAAAATCCACTGAGAATTAGTAAGACAGTAAACGTATTCCATAATTAAGTGATATGTAATATCCATCAGTGGCATACTGGACTTACTAAAGTAAATACATCTCCTGAGTAGTCTCTTCACTGACCAAAACCCCCTTAACAGAACATAAGAAAGTATCACAAATAACTCAGCCTATTTCCAGAACTTTTGCTTAATGCTGTTTTGTCAACAAGGAAATTTTTTACATAAGTCTGCCATGGAAAAATTCAGTCACAGAGCATACACTAAATATCAAATTAAATTTTCTGATCAGAGTACTTTAAACCACAGGAAAACTTGGTCCCATTTGGGTTTATTTGATTGTGCCTGTCTTGCTACTGTCTATCCTTAATCATAAGAAAAGGATAATTTTTTTTTTCCAAGCTGATCCTGCTTACAGCATATACTTAGAAGTAGTATTTAAAATTCAGAATTGAGCCAAAATGCTTATACTATGCTTCAGTTTTAGATTTTTGTTGAGTTTTACACTTTATGGAAGTATCAGTGGCATATTTTACAGTACCCCTTTCCCTAGTTCCTTGGCATTTCAGATGCCTTTGTAGCACAATTTGATAATTACTCTTACTTAGAGTCATAGAATCACCAATGTTGGAAGAGACCCTTGAAATCATCAAGCACAACCATCAGCCCAGCACCAACACTGTGTTCAACATTAAACCATGTCCTTTAGTGCCATTTCCACAGGTGTTATGAACACCTCCAGGGATGGTGTCTCCGCTTCCCTGGACAGTCTGTTCCAAAGTTTTAAAAACCTTTCCGTATTTTTTTTTTCCAAATATGTAATCTAAACCTCCCCAGGCACAACTTGAGACCATTTCCTCTCATCCTGTTATTTGCAGCCTGGGAGAAAAGACCAACTCTCAGTTTCCTACAGACTCCTTTCATGTAGTTATATAGAATAATAAGGTCTTCTCTAGTCTGCTTTTCTCCAGGATTTACATTCCCAGCTCCCTCAGCTGCTCCTCATAGGACCTACTCTCTAGACTCTTCATCAGCTTCCTCGCTCTGGACTTGCTCCAGCACCTCAATGTCTTTACTAAAGTGAAGAACCCAGAACTGAACACCAGATATGGGTATGGCCTCACCATTTACTTCCTGCTGGCCACACTATTCTTGATACAAGCCAAGGATGCCACTGGCCTTCTTGGCCACCAAGGGCACACTGCCAACTGATGTTCAGCCACTGTCAACTAGCAACCCCAGGTCCCTTCCCACCAGGCAGCTTTCCAGCCACTCTTCCCCTAGCCTGTAGTGCTGCATTGGGTTGTTGTAGCCCAAGGGCAGGACCCAGCACTTCAGCTTATTGAATCTCATACCATTGGCCTCAGCCTATTGATCCAGCCTGTCCAGATCCCTCTGCAGAACCTCCCTACCCTTCAGCAGATCAATACTCCTACCCAACTTGGTGTCATCTGCGAACTTGCTGAGGGTGTACTTGATCCCCTCATTCAGGCTGTCAATGAAAATACTAAACAGGGCTGATCCCAAAACTGAGCATTGGGGAACACCGCTCTTTCATGGCCAGTGTGTTTGTCTCTCATCTATCACTTCAAGTCAACAGAGGAGAATTGTTATCAGTTACCTCTGGAACCAGCTGCCTCTTTCTGTCCTGAAACCCAGTCTTGCAAATGTCAGTGAACGTCACTGCTATTGAAAGATTGACTACCACCCCTCTTAAACATCATTATCATCACCGTTCAAACTAAATTGCCAAATTCTACCTGTGAAAGACATATACAGTCAGCCTAAGAAAACACTTCAGTCCAACCCTCAAGCAAATGTAAAAGGGCTGAAGTTTCTTTTCCAACAGTCAGTAGGCCAAAGAAAGTCAAATGTTTTTTCAACTGAACTATTAATCCTACATCTCACATAATGTTGATAGCATTTCCAATGAGGCCATATCTCTCAGTTTCTGCATATCAGATAACATAAAGGCTGGAGTGATGCCTGATTAACAAATCAGCTGGTTACTTCCATTTATTTTAAAGCCCCAGCTGAAACATCACTGTTTTGCAACTTCAGGATGGTCCCTGTGCACATTCTGGCAATTGAAGTGTGTCCACAACAGTGACTCTGTTATGGATTCATAATTCACAACACTTCTCATATTACAAATTAAGAAAAAGAAATAAAGATTGTTATATCCATGGCTATCATTTATGGGATGGATTTTTAAATTGCATATACTAGAGCTTTTTGGTCTCCAATCACATGACTTATAGGGTTGCAATGTGGTCTCTACAGTCTTCACAAAATTTCTTTCATCCACGTTTATTTCACTCAATAGTAATCTTTATGGCTATTTCTACACTATCTTCCATTGGGATAAAAGGACTTCAAATAATCTAATATAAATGTGATTTTTTCATATGATTAAAGTCTAGGAATTCTCTCAATACTACTAAAATCATTTTTTTACCTAACCAACTTCAAATGTAAAAACATGTATTTTCTGAAGTACACAAAGTTAAGTTTTATTTGATAGAATCTTGGATGTACTACAGAAGATGTCTGCTCTCATCAGGGAAGACATTTCAGAAGCTTCAAAAACTGCAATGGCTTTCATAAACCTTCCTATTACTACTATTTTATCTCTAATCATTCATCCAGTTCCTTTACCTGCTGAAATGCAAAACTGGACTTTAGTGCAGAAACAAACATATATAAGCATCAGACAACAGTTTAAAATCACCTGACTGCACTTCCACTATTTGCCAGAATGGCGTGATAAAGTCGAAAGAGATGATAAGCTATCTCAGTCTCTCACAATGGCAACAATTATCCAAATACTTTCTTCAGACTACCTCTTCAGAGTGTACTTGGGCTCACAAAATCACAAGCAAGTTTACCAAGCATCTGCACTGAACAGGGCTGCAAATCTCTGCTAGTTTCCTTCATGCAAGCAAGGGAAGTGTGTTAATACAGCAAGGACCCAGGAAAGAGGCCCAAATATGATGAAGAGAAAAACAGATTCACAGGGAAGTGGTATTAGGATGTCTTCTTAGCTGAGAAAAGGGAAGTTTTTAGGTCACAGTGTCCAAACACATATGCAGGTCATCAAACTGCTGCACAGGAGTATTCTTCAAACTCACAAATAGTTACAGGAATGTGAAATGGCTGAAAGTTGAAGTTAAATAACCGCACATAAAGCAAAAATAGAACATTTAAAAACGTCTGTATACTTTGAATTGCTGGCAGTTTTAATTAAAATTGGAAAACTTCTAAAACGTACACTCTGCATCAAATAGAAATTAATTCTGATGCTGTAAAAGATGGTTTGACTGGATGATCATTTTGATCTCACAGACTATGAGTCTACTGGTATTTGTATTCTTGAGAACTAGTTTTTTAGGAACAGCCTGGAAGTCAGAAAACCTTTTAGAATCCAGAAATTCTGGTTTCATTATACAGAGTTGTTATAACACAAAGTTTATATATAAAACACGGAGTATATATACATAAACATGAAGTGTGTGTGTGTGTGTGTGTATAAACATGAAGTTGTTATAACAGCTACAGATGAATCAGTGAATTGAATCTCAGTTTAGTAAAGCTACTTAAAAAGAAATTTTTAATCTGCATCCTTTACAAAAGTAAAGTTACACCAATATTCTGGCCTTTATATATATTTATATCTAACTTCAGCACCAATGAGAGTGCCAGCATTTACTCTCCCTTGAAATAAATAAATTTTTTTAAATGGGGAAAATAATGTCAAACAATAACTTAGGTTAAACACAGGTTATGTAAGTGACAGTCAACACACCAATGGATACGACTGCTTTAAGTAGATTATATGGATTTGGAATAAGTGTTTTATTCCACTAAAATGTTGCTTGGATTCACACAATGTTCTGTGTGACACCAAGAGAAATACAATTCCGTAGAATAAAATACATAACACTTGGTGTGCATTTGCCACTTGCAGAAATTTTATAAAACTGTCAGCCTTGTCCATGTTTGGTATGTGGGGAGTCAGAAGCAGCAAGCAGCAAAGTTGTATGATGAAGGCTGCACACATTCAAGCACCACAGCTGCGAACAGGACACAGCTGCCTGGCACCTCCTCTGAACCATTAAAGCTGGTGAGGATCTGCTACAAGTAAAAGAGATCAGCCAAGGATGATGAGTGGCTTTTCAGTGACATTGGCTTTTCAAAACAATCCTAAAAGAAAGAATCACAAAAAGTTGCATAGTGGGGAGATTTCTTTTGCTTTGTTTTGGGGAGGGATGTCTTTCCAGCTCCCTTTTCCCACCTTCAAATGCCTGTTAATAATCCCAGATATGACAAATTATCTATGTGTCTCATGATTTCTTGCTGTCCACCATTTAGGATAGTTGGGTGAGATAACAACCACTGGAATTAAACATTATTGTCTTGCCTGTCAGAAGCAGAAAGACAGATGCATAAAATTCTTGATTCATTATGTCTCAAGCATACATTGCTGTCAAAATGTTTTCCAAATGCAAGAGAGGAAAAAAAAAAGAACTTTAATTCATTTTTCCATTAATGTCCTGCAATACAATCAATGTCATCAGCATCAGAGGAAGCTGGATCTCCTCAGGAAACAGTGTGTAGAAGCTGTTCCGTTACATTTATTTAAAGTCAGTTCTGAGATCTGCCTTTCTAAAATGTGTTTTCTTTCAATCTCTCCCTCTCTCCCTGCTGATATTTTGGCATTTGGCCTTGAAGGATCAGCTGCTTCCAGAATGGAGCATCTTTCTGTGGTTCAAAACTAGGATCTCTTCAGTTCTTCCTCTTCTGACACTTTCTGACATTCAGCAATTTTACTGCCCAGTAGCCAAACCACCAATTTGCTGTCTTTCTAACACTCTCAATGCAAACTGACTTTAACAACAGCTTAAGGACGCTTAGTGAAACACAAGACCACTGCAGCTGTCAGAGCTGCTGTCTCCACTATCAAGCTCTTAGAATACAGATTAAAAATTAGAGGACTAACTCTCCCTGGTTTTTAAGAAATATTTAGTTGTCCTGTCATTTTTTACCTATAAACGCACTTGCTGCTAAAAATCGTAAAAGCAAGTATCACTTTACTGGAACGGTAAAGAAACTCAAATATTAACACCTACCAGCATCTAAGGACTAAGGATTGCAAATATCTTTTCTTTATAATCCTCTGCTTTTACATGTTTACAACTGCCATGTTGAAATTGTCTTCTTATGGGTCTAAATTTCCCATATATATATTCACCTGAAGTGCTTTTGCTATCATTAAGGCTGAGCAAAATTCTTTAGTGCTTCCTGAATTGTGTGAGGAATGTAACACCCTTTTCCTTCTTAGGCTGCAAATGGATTTTTCTTGGGTTTCTTGTTTGTATGTTTGTTTTCAAATAGCATTTGCACTTACAAAATAAGGCTACCCAAGTCTGTGTGATCTGCCTTCACACGCATTGTATATCCCTCAATTAGTGGTCTCACTTTGAGTGAGGATGAGCATTCCCAGCTTGCTCAGGGAGAGCAAACCAGACAGTGCCATTAAGCAAGAAAGCATTCTGACAGAGAAGCACGGAGAAAATCTTATCCCAGAATGGAGAGACTTTAGAAAGCATCTAAACTGGAGCTGGAATTAGGTGACATGTAAGGTCCCTTCTGACCAAAACCATTCTAACTCAAGACACAACTCAATGCTGTCTAATTAAGTTAGCTATTCTGCACACTGCATATACCTTTTGTACTCTCAACAGAAGCAGCTGAGATCTCTATTAGCCCCTGCTCAAATCAGTTGCTAGCTGAAGACTGTCAGATTGTGCTGCATTATCCTGGAGTGCACACTGCTCAAATAATTTCTCCAAACTTTAACTCCATGATTGTGATGCTAACATGTCCTGATGAAGCAACGGGTGGACAAAGTTTTTTTCCTCCTTGTTTTTATTATTTCATTAATGTACAGTCACCTTTGCACTAATGATATCCTGAACAGTTCTAATGCCTATTGAGTATAAGGAAGGAACCAAAAGAAGTATTGCTAAAAAATTATCTGTATCTTAAGTACTTTTATTTTATAAAATAAGATGTCAAATGGTAAATGCAGTTAGGTCTAGTAAGATATTTTTCTGAATTTATCCATTTCTGGGATTAGCACTGCAGCTCCAGCAGTCTGCACAAGAAAACTGTAACTATTATCACATATGAACCCTACATTTAGTTCTTAAGATACCTAAATATATTTTTGTTGAGGTTCCTCTAGTGACAGTGAAAGGAAAACATGTACAAGACTTCTTCCCCACTTTGTCCCCAGTCCAAAGAAATTTAAGAGGTATGTTACATTTAGAATCTTCATCTTACTGTGTGAATATAGCATTGCATAACATCAACTTTTAGAAATATTTGTTCCCTACACAGAAAAGGTATGCCCTGTTTTCCCCTCAATTACTCCTAAAGAATATTTCTATATAGTTTTGAAGGTTCCTAAAAAAGTTTCTGTAACAAGATCTAGGCTATAGTTGGAAATTCTGTCACTGATCCTAACCTCTGCTCAACAGGTTTGCTGGAATGTATTTTAAAAGTGGAACACACTCTACAAAACAAAAGCCATGGAGTCCTACTGCCACAAGCACCAAATTCACCAAGTGCAGAGAGGTCAAAGAACATGATTTCCCAAAAGAAAAATCCTGCATGGTTTTAAACAGTTCTAAGCTAAAATCCAGTTACAATCCAGCCAATGCTTTTAAATCTTTGAGACCTACCATATTCAAGACACAAGCTGGTCTGCAAAATTCAGAATAGGCTATTTATATTTTTTTCTTCTCTTAATAACGAGTCCCTTGCAAAGCCCCAGGTCATTGCATATATGTGGGGTCTTTTGCTTTTGCCTCTCTAAAACCAGAAAGCTCCAAATACATCAAAGAGACAAATTAAATCTGCATAATTTTGAATATTTCGGATCCAGAAAGTTTTAGCTACTTCTGTGAGAGATTGCTGAGTCCTTGCCTGCTGCTTTAGTGTTAGCCAACATCTTTCTCATTGACTACGAAGTCTAGAGACAATAATAGCAACTCTACCACAATCCCTAAAGACTGCTGAGTCCTGGAATGGGGTATCTGACAGCTGGTCCAACATTGGGTTTCTGTGATGTTGCAAAAACGTGATAAAAAGGGGTGGGGCACTGAAGTTTTTTTTCTCAAAAAGAATCCTGGTCAAAAACCTGACCTTTCTCCTTGCCATCCTGAGGTTTTTCAATTTCATCTCTTTATCATCTTAAGAAAATAATGCTATGAAAATAGTTAAAGAATATAATCCTGCAAGATAATGTTTTGGTTTTTTTTTTTTCCAGTGGGTGGGAGAGAAGGATTTAATTCCTCATTTGCTATATTAATTAGGGAGCAAGTCAGTTAAAACCTCTGAACTAATCTCCAATTCCTTTCCAAAAGTTAACAATGAGATGTTCTTTGCCAAGGAGTTCTGTAAAATGACTTGGCAAGAGAAAAATTGGAATCTAACCTAATATTTCTTTTTAATGCACTTAAAATTAGATATATTGAGGGAACAAAACTCTTTTGAGGCAGATGCCTCAAAACTGATGAAATCATTATGAAATCATGTGAAATCATGATGAAAGGGAAATCTAAATGTAGGTAACTGAATACAGTATTGTATTTCAAGAAAAACTTCCATATTCCCCAACAGTGAGCATTTTCCTTTTCTAAAATTATATTACACTGAATTCCTACTGGTCATTTTCCTGCGTCTAGTAGGAAACATCAAAAGGTAATTCCATTAGGAAGCTTCAATGACTATTTTTTTGTTTCTTTAAGTACAAACAGCAAATCAGCTATTAATTTAACATTAACAAAGTTTTTGTTCTTCAGAAATAAACCTGTCTAATTAACTTTCTTATATGTTTCTACCTATTGTAAATAAATTAAGAGAAATTACCATTATATTACAAAATTTGCTGACTGAAGAACAGGTATTTCCTCTTATAGAAGCAATGGATTTGGCCAGTAGAGTATAAAGGGAAGGCCATATATATTCATGTGATGTTGGCTTTTCACTTTTAGGTAACAGTCACTCAAAGTTCATCCTTACACTGCTTTTGTATCCTCCACAGACAGAACATTGTTCCCTGTGCAGAAAAGGAGCACCAAATTTTAGGCTGCTCTTCCTCATAACGATTAGAAGTTTCAACCTACCTTCTCAAGTGTTTCAGTTTTTGGGCTGATACAGAACCCACCTGGAGTGCTGCATCCAGCTCTGGGGTCCTCAGGTGAGTCCAGAGAAGGGCCACAAAGATGGTTAGAGGGCTGAAGTACCTCTTTTGTTTGGAAAGGCTCAGAGAGTTGAGGGTGTTTGTCCTTGAGAGGAGAAGACTCCAGGAAGACCTTACTGAGGCTTTCCAGTATGTGTAGGGGACCACTAAGATGGGGATAAACTTTTTAGCAGGTCTTGTTGCTACAGGACAAGGAAAGATGGTTTTAAACTGAAAGAGGGTTGACCCAGATTAGATATAATGAAGAAATTGTTTACAATGAGAGTGGTGAAACCCTGGACCAAGCTGTCTAAAGTGGACAGGTAGGTGCCCCATCCCAGGAGACATTCAAGGTCAGGTCAAATAGGGTTCTGAGCAACCTGATCTCGTTGAAGGTGTGCCTGCTCATTGTGGGCAGGTTGGACTAGATGACTTCCAAAAAGTTTCTTCCAACTCAAACTATTATAGAATTCTGTGATAAGGGAGAAACCTGCTACAAAATGCAGCTACTTTATTGCTATACTCACTGGGATTTATCTCCCTGTTGTTATTCTAGGTCGAGGTGCATTCTGAACTGCTGAATAGTCATCACTGAGTGACGAATGAAAATAAGTGTGATGCAGCCTCATCATGCTAAAAATATTCTTGATTCCTGCTGAAGCAGTACGTATTTCCCAGGGATTTTTGCTGTGACAAATACGGTTTAAACTAAAACTAATATAACAGGCACCCCCCTAAGTACAGGTTTCAATTACCATTAAGCAAACAAAATACAAACCAACTCATGCAAAATTTACAGCACAATGAACAGTTAGAACAACACTAATTCCAGCAGGATATACTGGAATTCTTTATCGGTGAACAGCAACTTTATATTTCAAAAAGCCTTGAAAAAAAAATCCAAGTTGTAGGACTATTTGCTCATGATTACATGAAACTAATTAATACTCCAGAGGTAGGTGACGTAGGGAAATATTGCTATTCCCTCTCATTCATTGTGATTCAGTTCATGTTCTAACTCACCCAGTAACAGGCTCCTTGAAAACAGAAAGACTTATTCTTGATTTTTATTAAGTTAAAGATGTGAGGATTGTTCATGTAAAAGTTTGTTAAGGTAATTAATTAAAGGGACCACAGTGGTAAATATTGCATTATTTAAGAACTAACTTAAACCTCCAGTCAAATTCTGAACATGAAAACAGCATGACAGTTATTATTTTGCAACCAAGTAGCATTTTAGTGATTCTTGGTTCCTGTGTGCTTGTACATTTTATGGCTACCCATGCAGACATCAGGAATTCACCCGGTCCCACTATTTAACTGCTGTGTTATCCTGCATGTCTAACAAAATCTTTTTGTTCACTAAGGTTTAACAACTAAATACCACCTAACCCATAATAATATTCTCATCTAATTTCTTTAAGTCCATGGTGCCAGCTTTTAAAAGCCCCAGGTTACTCACAGCTGCTACAATTCTGCTCCCCTTTGCCCTCTCATGAACACAATTGTCCTACCAGTAAAAAGGACAGGCTCCTGGCATCACTTTCCTATCCTCTGAAAACAGCCCGTATCATTTGGCGTCATCAGAGATATGCTTGCCAGCATTTTAGAGGCTGATACCATTTCTGTTCAGCTTGATATGGCAAAGATAAGACTTTCTCCTTTGTCATACTGCTACACTCTGTGTGTGGTTAGATCAGGCTGCGTAAAATGTAAATGTCTGCAGTAATGTTTTCCCAGGTACTCTGATTGTGGAGTACAGTTGACTAAGGCATGACACTACTGGAAAATTGTGCTCAAGCAGAGTATCTTCCTGAAGCGCAGGTAGCCTTACTTCTTATTTCAATGAGACTGTAAATCTTTCTGTTTCTAAAAGATAAATTAACTTGACCCATCAAACAGGATTCAAACCCTAAATAAACCTACCTGAAATTCATTAAAATTAGAAAAATATGAGATGTTGTCTTAGTACAGATTGATAAAGAAACACTAATACTCCAAAGCTGGCTAATGTCACATTTAGAGGAACACAAATTATTAATTCCACGTTTTTTAGCATCACTGTAGGCCACATCTTTTTCAGATCTCTGTTGTGATGGGAGACTCTGGGGACCTCATGAGAAAAACAGAACAAACTTTAGTACATCTATTTGAGTATATTATCAATCTTAAAGCTGCCTTCTATTACCTTAAGAACTGTCATCTGCTAGGATTATTTATGCTACCTATTCCATGGGATATTTTCATTATCACAGCTCTTCACTAAAAGCTCTTCATTTTATGTAACTGTTCAGAATAAAAAGACAGTTTTTCCAGCTGTGCTGTCCATTTAATTTACATGTACAATTGTCATGCATATACACTTCAACTCTCATGTTGCATTAGAATTGTCATCTCTTTACTAACATAAAAGCTCTACCTGATTTCCCTTATTCTTTGTATTGATGAAAAGTCTGGCCTTCAGACTGCAGTTTCAATCTTTGTTTGCAATGTTTCCCACTTTGTGACTCTTCAATTCACCATGGCAAAACCCAGAGACATACCTCAGCTCTTTCTTCTCACCCCTGGAAGTGCTGTAAGTCTGGTTTCAAAACACGGCCTACCATCAACACACTCAACTATTTAATGGTTGAATTAGAGCTTCATGATACCTTTCAACTAGGGTTCATTCTGTCATCTTCCACTTCTTTTTGCTCCCGCTCCCATTGTTACATGCACTGTAGTATCACCAAAATAACTTTGCAGAGCAAACTCTAAAGCTAAAAAAGGCTCTTGATTCATGGTGTGGCACTCTCATTGACCCCTGCCAAAGGCCAACTGCAAACAGCACATCTGCTGAGGAGATCAGAAACCTCTGTAAATAAATTTCATTCAATTGGCTTTGATCTCTGCTTTAAATCCACAGACTTCTTCCACTTCTATGTTTTCCTGTTAAGACATGTAGAACACCATATAACTATTCACTGGCCTAGAAGGATGATGTGAATAAAGATATGTTTCAAATTTTCTCCACTACAATCCATGTTAAGGAAATTACAGCCTTAGTTGTGCATCTCTTCCTAAAACCTTTTAATCTTTTTCACTGCTAAATGACAACATGCAGCATTGCTAGGTAAAGATGTGGCTGATAATTGACAAAACTGTGTTATAGTATATATCCTTTACCTTTTCATCTAAATACAGATGATATGAGGTTAATACAGGTTAATGCTGAGGGAAGTCTCAAAATGTGCAATCCACATGTCTTCAGTTTATCATAGACTCACAAAAGGATGTAAAGCACCTCAAAGATCATCAAGTCCAAACTTTGATAAACCCCAATTTTGTCAACTAGACCACAGCACTAAGTGCCACACCTAGTTATTATATTCCCTGTTGGATCTATTCATATTGTTTATAACAGTGTCAAGAGTCTTTTCCAGAAGAAGAAAATCAAACCAAAGATCTTCAAAGCAATTCATTAATTTAAATCCACAATAATAAGATTTTCTATTAGTTCTACATCTTTCATTGTGCATTCACACAATGAAATCAAACACTATCCATGAAAATAATTCAGAAATACCACATTTCATAATTTCTTCCATTATATGCAGGCTATTTACATAGCCACTCAATCAGAATGCCGTCCTTTAAAATTTTGTAAAGGAGCAAATTAGTGATCCATGTCTGAAGCAACACACAACAGGTTAATTCCATGTACACATAACAGGAGAGCTTTTTCAGCATTAAGTAAATCCCCATCAAATTATTTGGAAAGTAAACAAACCTCAGTGTTTCTTTGTTCCCAAGTACACACTGACTAATCTGGTGCAAATATTGGCATTAGATACCATCACACGCATAAATATAATAGCATGTGGTTCCTTCAAATTCTCACAGCAATGCAATGTGCCTTATTTAATATTAGAGCCTTTGTTTTAAAAGGACCAGCTTATACAGAGTAATTAAATTGCCAGTCTGCTTTAATAATCATTAAATGTTATACACACTGTGGACAAAGTAGTCTTTATGCTACAAATACATGTCAGTTTATTGACGTGTCTGCAGCCACATAAGAATTCCCATGCCCAGGTTCAGTGAAGCAGTCACAAAGTGAATCATAAACACTTTTTGCCTGATCTAGATATTAGACCATAAGCTTCTCTTTGGGTACAGAATCATTAACAGGATTAAGTACCTTGCACAACCCTCACTAGAGCTTCTCAATATTGAAGTGATATGTAACAATGGTTCAGAAATTTAGGAATTCTATACCACCAGCAGCACAGATTGGAGACAACACCTAAATGGTGTAATGTGGAAAATAAATGATAACTCTGATTTTCTGCTGTGTTCTGCCTTAGAGACTCTCACTATTCTGGCCAAAGTAGTCTGGACTGTCTGCCAGAGGTGCAGATGGGGTATCTGGAAGCCGAGTGTAACACCACAGTTTATGGTGGTACATGCAAGCAAACTTGTACATTTGTGTGTAAATCACTCCACCTCTGTGCATATGGAAAGAGAACAAACTGATGCAGATGTGAACACTTTCCCTTCCTTTTGCATTTTCACCTACTCTGTGTGCAGTGCTTGTTGTTTGAATGGTGGGTCTCGGTACTCATGGGAACAGAGATTTGAGCCCTGATCATTTTCACACTAATCCCCAGTATACACTTCTCTGCAGAGCTGCTCATGCTCTCAAAGCATTAAGCAGTTCAGCCTTATCAACACAGGAGTGAACACATTTTTTTGTCCCATCCTCAAGAGGAACTTCAGCCCTAAATAGTTTTCCAGATAGCAGAAGCATTCCTATATGATGGTCAATTTTTACAGAGTTCAAACTCTTTTACTAGTAACTTTTACTTCTTATAAATTATTTGTTAAGTAAAACCTGACAAATCCTTCACAGAGAACATTCATCATCCAGTAATTTTATAAAAAGGTTGACTCTGTTATTACCACACCAGGGGCCCGGGGGCTTGTTGGCAAGACTGCCTTGCATGAACAGTATAAAAAAAGCTAATGGGATCTTCACCAAAATTTTTCTAAAAGAAAACCAGAGGCAATCAAATTCTGCAGTCAATGAATAAGCTACTGATCATTGAAATTAAAGGATTCAAACAAAAGTGTGTCCTGGGTAGGATACAAGAGGATATTATACTTAACTATAAACCAGCAATTAAATTGTGTTGACAGTTACCTATTATAGTGTATGCTACAAAGAAATGGAATTCAGATCTTAAGATCAGTGGAACTACCATAAGGACCACAGAAAATAATTCTTTTTAATCCCTCATAGACCAAGTCCAGAAAAAGAAAAGAAAAAAAACAAGAGAAACTTTCTTCTGAACATTGTACCATTCCACATTGCCCATTTTTATTTTTAAAGCTGGTTGTTTCACAGAAGGGATCTGCAAACATAAATCTTACGCATGTGGTTTTGCAGAGAAGCATAGCACAGTAATTAGTGCATTAACAAAATTCAAGTACTCATCTAGGAATAATGGTGGACCTTATGTTCCAAGAATAGCACATACTTAATAGCATGGTATCATCTTCACTTTGTTTAAATGAGAAGCAGAACCTTAGAAAACAGATAGTGTTAATTCTTGTAATGCTATATGCCATTCAGGTGAATGTCCTCTGGGTATAGTATTTCATATAAAAAATGCAAAGGTTTTTTTCCTCAAATACATGCATGGATTTTCTTACCTTTGGTTCCATTGAAATGAAGCTGTGGGTACCTCTACTTGAGAGAACTGACCTTTTAATTGTTTTACTATGGTAGAAGTGGTAGTAATCCTTCAATGTTCCAATCTGTAAGAGCAGAAAAGAAAAAAAAAGGAGTGGAAGACTTAATTTAATGAAACTGGTTTCCTGTTATTCATTTTGGAAAGTCTATAAATTATGCAATTTCCTCTGTGTTGAAATGTTACTTGAACCTGCTGATCATCTTTCAAAAGAAGGACATATGATATGAAGTAGATGAAGTATCCTTGAGGCAGTAATTGCATAACCAAAGATTATAACTGAGCTGCTTAGTCTGGCTGTATCTACCTTTTTAATGTTTAATTTATATGCAGTACTTTAGGTAATTCAATATCAATCTATATCCAAACTGTCCTCAAACGACAAGTATAAAAATCATTAAATGGTTATAGGGTTATTAAAAAGCATTCCATCTAGTTTGCTTAAGGAAATGCACTGTAAAACACACTAGACTTGGTTATTTATATAATTAAATTATAAAAAGGACATTCACAGCATCAGACTATACAACAGGAATAGTTTTCCCATTCTGTCAAATGAGAGCAAAAAGTAGAAGAAAGAAAAGATGGAAATGGTATCTTCGTAGGATAACAACTCGTTTGAGGTACAAAATCAATTCATGCAAAACTGCAAATTTCACAATAGTGTAATAAAAATGCTTCTTACTCATCACTTCAGTACACAATAAAAAGATAAATACTGAAGTGAGATGGCCTTCACAACTTGAAAAAGAAATCTTCCTTTCCAGAGTCATCAATACGGCCGCTTTCATGTATCATTTTTAACTTGAAACTTCCGTTTCACTTACCTACAAACTAACATTCAGTCTCCTTGTCTTTGGGAGAACGCCTCTCCAACTCATTTGGAATTTGACCTACTATTGCACAGCAAATCTTGTAAGATACTTAATAATTTAGTTTCAAGTTCCTCAATGATGAGCAAAAAAGGGACAATTTAGCCTACTGTCATTTCAAGTTAAAACTGAAAGTGACTTCATGAAACAGGCTTGGTTTTCCAAATAGAGCTGAATGATATCACCTAAGAGGATGGAGCATCACTTGAAAACTTTCACCTTAAAAAAATCCCTCCTGTTTCTGAATTTGCATCTATAAAAGTACACATGCAGGAAACTTGAGAGTTCAGCAGTGAAGATTTGAAGAGAATTGGAAATAAGTCACTCATGAATTCCAAGAATATTTAGAATATTAGAAAACAAAAACTTGAGAAAATATGGAGGTAGATTACAAAGAAAATACTGATGGTGATAGAAAACTATTTAAATTAATTCGCCTAACGGGGAAAACTGCAACAGGGTCCAGGATATTAATGCCAGTCTGTGTGGGTGGTCCATCAGTACCTTCATTTTGGGAAGGGCAACATGTCTAGTATAAGAAAAATACCAAAACATTCAGTTAAATCAATTTAGTTTATCATAAATTAAATAGGAATTGGTTTGTCTAAGACTAATTGTCTAATTTGTCTAAGACTAAATTAAGTATATTAGAGTAATTTGCATGCTGTGTTCTCTTTGAAAAGCAATTCCAGGAGAAGTGGCACATCTTCACAGCACAGATGAGCCCAGCTGTAGTGAAGTGGGTTACATCTGGCTGGTGGCCAGTCAACAGTGCTGTTCCTCAGGGCTCAGTCCTAGGACCAGCTCTGTTCAATATATTTAACAACAACCTGGATATAGGGTTTAAGTACTCCATTAGCAAGTTTGCTGATGATACCAAACTGGGAGATGGTGTTGACTCTCTTGAGAGACCAGAGACCTTGCAGATGCATCTGTATAGATCAGAGTGTTAGGCTATGATTAATGCGATAAAATTTAAAAAGTTGAAATGCTGGATTCTGCACCGGGGATGAAGTACCACCAGGCACAAATGTAAAATGGGAGAGAAGCGGCTGGAGAGCAGACCTGCAGAGAGTAACCTATGGGTGCTGGCTGCCATAAAGCTAAGCGCGACTCAGCCACATATCCAGGCAGCCATGAGGCCAAACTGCATCCTGGAGTACCTCATATACAGCACAACCAGCCAGACAAAGGAGGTGTTATGTCTTCATACTCAGCTTTGGTGAGCCTCATTTAGAGTACTGTGTGCAGGTCTGGCCGGCCCAATTTAAGAAGGATGTGAAGGTCCTTGAATGCATCCAGAGCAGGCCAACAAACCTGGGGAATAGCCTGGAAGCCATGGTTTGTGAAGCGGGGCTGAGCACTTGGGCTTGGAGAACAGCAGCCTGAGGGGTAACCTCATTGCTCTCTACAGCTTCCAGGATGTGTTTCTTTACCAAGAGGACAGTCAAACAGGCTTCCTGGGAAGGTTATGAATGCCCCAAGCCTGTCAGTATTTATGAGACATTTGGACAATGCCTTTAATAATGTGCTGTAACTGTTGGTCAGCCCTGAATTTGTCAACTATGACCACTATAGGTCCCTTCCAATTCTGTTCCATCCTATTCTACTCTGTTCCACACCATTACTTTTGACTACAGCAACTAAAGTTTATTCTGATTGTAACAGCCTGTAGCACAGTCCGGTAGCATCAGATTACTGTTGCACTCTTTTAACATTACTATTATTTATACCAATCACTGAAATTTGGTGCCAGGCTTAGCACAAGTGCAAGTAATGGCATGCTGCCCTGAGACAGAGGGATATAATCAATTACTTCCTGGATGTTTCCTGGGCTCATCAATAGCCTCAAATAAGATTGAAGTGCTAGCTGCTGGGAACTGATACTAGTCCTGCTTCATGAGTCTTCAGAGACTTGTAAAGTGCATACTCACCACACCAGTTACCTATAAAGGTTACTGAACTTTTATAGGCCTTGCTGCCTTTGGAGTGCATTAGAAATCCACTACTTTGTCTGTGTGTCTACACAAGCACACATGTTACTGAAAAGACTCAACTCAGACAGGCAAGTAAATTTTACAACTTCACAGAACTGTTTAAATAGAAATGCCATATTACAGGGAAAATAAGCATCCATCCTGTTTTGTGCTACAAAGGTCTCAATATCACCCAGTCCTCAGTATTTTGTCTTGCACTAGTTTAAGGGGTTTATTTATTTAGTTATTTACTAAAGATTGATTCTAGCTGACCACTCTGAGGACATCCAAACCAGCAAATTTAGGAGATTACCTAATTGCACTCCTGGAGGTTCTACAGTTTAGCAGCACTAACCATCCATGGAAGAGACTGGAGGGATCTGCATGCTTCCAGCCCAAGCATGAGGCTTCGTAATCCTTGTCAGCTCTACTCCCTCTCAGAACATGGGTTGAGGAGACAGAATTAAGCCCTTGGAATTATGTATGGTAATTGCAATGCCATGTCTTCCAAACACCGTTAGTTGTCAAATAATAACAGTAATTATTTACAATCGTGAGATCTACAGCTTTAGTTCATAACTGGTAAGGAATTAAAACAAGCCCAAATTCTTCTAAGTGTAATTAAATTCATATTCACTAACTGCCAGTGCCTTTCACAGCAAAGTAACACCAGTATTACTAAAAATTTTTTTGCCTTCTTTTACCTTAATGGGAATTTACTTAGACCTTCCAATTCCTTGGACCACTAGGAAGAAGAGTTAAACTAAAGCACAATAAAACCTATCATTATGTATTTTCTTGTTAAATTGTTTTTTATACTTTTAACTCCCAGGTCCTAAAGGCACTCTCAGAGAAAAGCAATGCCAAGACAGAAACACCACAGCTAACTACTCTACTACTGCTAGAGACTGATGGCAGTTTAAGTTACATATCCTTGGGAAATCCTTATAATCTCCTGTTTTTTTCACACAGAGGGCATGATTTCTTTAAAAAGAAATAGGGAAATATTGCCTGACGAAAGGAAAAAGAATGGACAGTGGGGGTAGGGGAGACCTAATCTCTTTAGAGGTAATATTTGTACATAAACATTTTCAATAGATCATAAATACATTTTGGTTGGATTATACTATGTTTATCCAAGGATGAAATAATTCCTGGAACTAACAATACTACAATATCACAGTAGCATCCCAGAAAACCAAGGTATTCACATATTTACATTAAATTTATATTTATCTGATCTTATTTTTTATATAAAGTTGAGAAAATGTGTTAATTTTAAAGATAACATGAAACAAGAACCAAACTTTCAAAGCTTGCTCTTGAAAAATATTTCTTCCATATGTTGTCTTATAGTCTAGGGCAATAGTAAGATAATTTAGGACATAATTACTGAATGAATTCATCTACATGTGCATTGTGTCCCCATGAACTCTGTAAAGATATACAAATTCTAAAGGTGACTGTTAAACATACTTTCAGTATATTTCTACGGTCGCCAAACTGACCTATCTGACTAAGCTCTGAAACTAAACTAACTGAAACTTCTATGTAGCTAAACAAGAGCAGAGAAGTCATTCCAACTACTGGGCAGGAACCTAAGTGATGCTTCTCAGCTTGTAAATAATAATTTTTTTTAAGAGGCCAATCTTCTAAATATCTAGGTACAAAATGTTCTTCTCCCAGTAGGCTGAATAGAAAACAATATGCTACTGATTTGGTGAATTGGAGGATATATTGTAAGGGTCCCTGTTTCTCCAGGCTTTAATGACTTTGCTCCTAAAATGGATTTGGAAAGGAAGACAGTTCAGGTACAAATATAACTCTGAACTCAGTAAGACGCTAGAAGAGCCAAAGAAGCACAGATCTGCTACGCTTGTGCAGAGCTGGAACATAAACCATTATAAATAGGCACAGAATTGTATTTCACATGGAGGTGAAGGTGTGACCCTGTGAACTGCCAAAATTTTCCAAAGTATTAAAGTCCTTGACAGAAGAAAATATCAAAAACAGAGAGATCAAGAAAGTTTATTAGGTTCACTGTTATCATATTCCTTTAACGAAATCACTTTAACTCTATTTCAAACGTCTACATTTTTTCAGATTGAAGCATTTTCATTTTTCTCTGAAATATCAATTCTGGTGTACCCTGTACAATGTGATAACATTTTAAACATTTTTATAGTGTCCCAGTTACAGAGAAAAGGGGGTGAAGTTTTTAACGCTGTTTATTTGATACCACCGATATCATCGTTGGGAGGCATGGCTTCAATGGGAAAAAGCCAGGGCCAGAAACTGGGAATTCACCACTCTTGCCTCAGTCACAAAAGCAGAGTGGACTGTCCCCTTAAACCATGGTGGACTGGACTTGGTCCCTTCTGCTTCCTGCTATTTTTTTTCCCTCCTCATTTCTTTCCTCAAGAGCACTACTATGGTAGCGGAGTAGTGGCGTATGGTAGAGTAGTGGTATGGTAGAGGAGTTGTGGTGTTGAAGTGGACAGCCCCAAGCAGCAGAAGGTTGGAGGTGGCAGTTCAAACAACTGCAGAGGACTGAGCTTAGCCAGCACCTGCACAACCCCTTTATTCAGATGAACTAGCTTCCAGCTTCTTTGTCCCTGCTTTCCACTCTTTTGGGGCTGGGTGGGGGAGAATACTGTGCTGTGGAAGCTCTCTTCACCATATTGCCTTTGTTTGGAGACCACACCTGGTGCTATCTTTGAGAAATGTTTTTCTTTGTTGCTCTTAGTGAATGTTCTTTTGTGGGTAAGGCACCTTCTTCTTGTATACTTTTTTACTACTGATACTGCTGTGGCTATTGTGATTTAGTAAATTGTTATTTTCATTACATAATCGCTCCTTATTGTTCCTCCATTATCAGAAGGGGTGGGGAAAAGAGAGTCGCTTATACGGAGTTTAGTTCCCTGTTTGTTGTTAAAACCAGCCCACAGAGAATCACAGAATCACAGAACGGCCTGGAAGACACCAAGCTGAGTGGTGCAGCTGACACACCAGAGGAACAGGATACCATTCAGAGGGACCAAGACAAGCTTGAAAAGTGAGCTCATAGGAATCTTATGAGGTTTAACAAGACGTGGTGCAAAGTGCCCTTAAAATTTAAATCTGAAATCTCACAAGGTGAGCCCACAGCCCTTAATTTTGATCCCTGTTGGTCCATTGTTATCCATAGGTGTAAACAGGTTCAATACTACTACAGAAAACTGCCATTCCCTTTCCTTCTTGAGTCAACCCAAACAAGCAAGTGTTAAGCATCTTAAAACCAGGGTTCTGGTTCAGCACATAGGGGCAACAAAAGCTCTGCAGAGGCTGTTAGCTGTTCAGTGATCCACCCAAATTACAGCACCCATATCTGAAAAGGTCATGTTCATTCAAGACCTGGAACATAAACTTGACTTGTATTAGAAGAAACAAAACTGTGTACTGGAGTTTTGGGGGGGATTGGGATGGGGTTTTTTCACTGTAAGGTACTACAGTAGTGACCACACTTTCTCAGCCTCCAGCTCTCTTGCCTAAAAACCCACTGTTGCGTCAGCAGTGACAGATCTCCAGCATACTGAGGCTGGAGGAGCAATCACCATAAGGACAGCTGCAGAGCTGCTCAGACATCTGAGCTGCAGATGAGGCCTCTTTCTCTCCCAAATATAACATCAAGTTGAGAGGTTTCTTTAATTGTTTTCGTTTCCTATTTTAAGCCAAATGAACTATCAGAAATTCAACTGCCCAAATTGTGAAGATATCTCTGTATGTGCTCAAGGTAGGAAGATATCTTTATGTGTCTAACTTGCCAGTTCATATCTGCTTCTCCCACATTCCTTTTTCTTCAGGTTTGTTTTAAATGGAACTGATGTCTGCAAAATGTTGCTGTTCCTGAATAGTGACACTCTGAACAAGCTGGCCTTGGTCTGAAACACACCGCTTCTTATCGAAGAATTTTTTGAGTCTCCTAGATGGAAAAAAGCCTATACTGCAAGCAGGAGTTCTTGCCCCGTTTATTGAATCTTCAGTCTGGAGGACAGGATAGTTCAGCTGAAAAAATCAGATTCCCTTCTGAACCACCTGCATATAAAAAATGAAGAAAACTGCAAAAGAGAGTGATGTTTAAAAAATCATGTAGCTATTTCAGCAGAAACATCACAATTCCATAGCAGTAAATCAGTTGCATATCTTCAACATGGTGGAATGTAACACTTTACCATTTAACCACTGACATTCTTTCTCATTCTGTTTAAATAGAGAAGAAAGCCTATCACCTTACTGAATTAAAATACACCACTCTAGTCTTCCTTTGTATTTTTCATTTACGTTTCAGTTATTTGAATTGAGAAATTTTGTCTGGGCACTTGCCTTGAGCTAGCAAAGTACAGTTTGGCTTTTTAAATAGGTAATGCCAAAAATTAATAACAGCCATTATAATAAAGTAGCTCAGCCTTATGTTCTTTAAGACAATGTCACTGCTGTTGCTTACATGCATTATTTGCTTTTAAAAATAAAGTAATACATTAATTCTTTCAATTGAAAAATTAACTCCAGCCTTTTAATTTTCATGTACCTTTGTTAGTAGGATTAAAACACATTGATATTCTGAGGTCAGTTATAATTTTTGATATCATTCTAATTCAGTATCAAAGTTGAGGTTTTTTACAGTTATATTACTGTATTCCATATCTATCTGTGCCCAAAAATTATTACTGTAAGACCTTACAGCCAGGTATGCTTGTGTGTATGTCTGGGGATGCCGTCATGGGTGTTTTTAAAATCCTTTCTCGAGGGCTGCTTCCGGTTCTTCACTGAATGGTATTTGCTTTGTGGGCTGTTTGGTCTTTCCTCAGGCAAAGGTTTTGTCTTCCGTTTTCAGATTCTCTTGTAGTTTTTGGGGGTTCTGCGCATCTTGGAGAGGCTGCAGTTGGTGCTTTTGAGCTGCCTTAGGGTGAGCTCCATGGGTGCCAGCTGGTCACCACAGGCAGTCCCGCTCCTGGCAAGCCAAGCCCGTCAGCTTCCCACTCCAGGGGGAAAGATGTGGTTGTCTGGAGGGTGCCACCTTGGAAGGGAAGGTGTGACATCATCTTCCCTTTGTCCTCCAGCCATGTGGCCGCCTCTGGCAGGAACTGTCTTGGGAAAGAGCATTTCTGGCATTGGGGTCTCTCTTTGTTCCCTGGGGTTGCGAGATTTAGCAGTTTTCTGTCTAACAGTTATTTACTTTTTTTTCCTTGCCTGTTGGCATTCTGCTACTAAACTGTTATTTTTTCACTTATATCTACTCGTATCTTGGTCCTTACTGGTGGGAAGGGATTGGTTGGAATCAAGGGGGATGTTAGTCATTTCAGAGTGCCCACCTCTTTAAACTGCCTCAAACCAAGACAGTTGGTATATTTGATTTTGGATTACCTCTATAAAAGTAGTTTTTCTCATTGTTTTTATTCTCAAGGCTTTCTACAGCATTACGGAATACAGTTTAAACATATTTATACTCTCAATTCTAAAATATAATTTAATCAAAATTAAAAGCTACATTTAAATATGGAATTCTAACTTCCTAGTTAGATTTATATTAAACTATTTTTAAAAATCAAAGTTCTACTTTTCTACATAGAGAAATGCTCTACTGAAAAGATATAAAATATATTTAGCAACATAAACCGAATAGTGTTTCCTGTGAGACTCCTAACTGATCCGTAACTTTTAAAAGTTGAGGGGAATTGGAAAAAGCTTCCTACATCACACTTTCCCTATAAAGGTTACATAGTAAGGCTGTATTTTAAAACAAATATTGTCAAATGAAAATCTGCTTTTTGAAATTACAGTACTTTAGTGCTCCCTTGGTAACCTTATTTAACATGCGGAATTACTTCAAAAAATAAAGAGAAAAAACATAACAACCAAACAGCAATATAAAGTGTTTTACCTCATTTTAAAAAACCCAAAAAGTTTGTATCACAAACAAATTTTAGTACAAATCAGGAGGTAAGATAATTTAGGTATTAGAAAGAAAAAACTTCAAACTGTATCATAGCTTTAATTCTAATACATGCTAAGTCATACTAAGATATTGCACAGGAGGAATCCTTCCAAACAGGACTGTGGCATCTTTCTTTTGATTATATATTTGTGTAAATCCTGTTGTTATTGAAATTATGAACTTCCTGCTTTACTGAGTTCTGGAAAGTGGGAGAGGTTAACTGATTTTCTTTAAAATAAAAATATACTTTGATCATATTTAATTACAAATGGTGCTACTTCTAAAAGTGCAGGTAAAAAAAGAAGAATACTGAAACCAAATCATAAAAAGAGAAATCCCAAAGGCACCCATCAGGTAAACAAAGCCAAGGAAAAGCTGCCTGAACAAAGATCATGCAAAAATGATGTTTGCATCCTACATGGACGCATGGATGAGCAGTGAAGCCTTACAAGCCACAGGAAATAGGAGACCACAGTAAATACATATTCCTTGCAAAGGTTATGGCAGAAGCAGGGCTTGAGCTTGGCCCCTACCCTTCTCTGTTGCAGCCGCAGCTCAGAGAAGACCATGCACCAGTCTTTATGGGAGGACAACATCTGAGCTGTGCTGTGTATGAGCACCCTTCAAACACTTGCCGTGTGGTACCACTTCCCCATAGATGAGGGCTACAAATATGCCTTCGGTGATGTTAAGAATGAATAAAAAATAAGAAGTTGAAGGTATCTGGATACTGTGTTAATTGTTCAAGCATTAAATTGAAAAAATGTCACTGCAGTGCTTGAAAAATTTCTTTGAAGGTCAGTAAGGGTTTCATCCACCTCTTCTCTAGGACTGATAAACAGGTTGTCACCGTTAAAACAATGTTCAAAAAAATATCTAAAAATTCATGAACACAGGTCCTTAATTATTGGACAGTGGTAGAGGGGTTATATGAAGTGCAGATTCCAACAGATAAATTAGCCTGAAACATTTGCGGGAGATGGTGAAGAAAGCCATTTCCACATTTGTCATGTGAAATATTAAAATTCAAGTTCAATGATTACAGGCATTAATACTTGCAACCCCATGTCCCTGTGAGCTTTGCAGTGAGCATTGCAGCAACTGGCAAGTTCATGTCCCTGTCAAATAAAGTAATGCAACGTTACGCAGCAAACCCATGACCATGAGCTTGCAGTTCCAGAGCAACATTACATTTTTTATGAAAATGCTCAAAAGGAAATCAATTACTGCCTTCATTGTCATTCATCTTTTCTATTATTTCTTTTCAATACAAAAAACAGCATATTATAAACTGCTGGTCTATGCCCCTTTTTGTGAAGCCCAGTGAGTCACCACCTTGTTTCTGCAAGTAAAAATGAATGCAACTAAGCACACTTATATTATGCTGAACAAACAAAAGTAACCTCTGCAGTATTTAAACTAACTTCAATGCAGTCGTCATGCATTTCCAAGTTCAAGCCATAACAAACTTATTTTTTTATCTGCAAAGAAGCTGTTAGGCAATATGGTAATGTTTGTTTCAGTACCACAGTAATCACTGTGATGAAGCCATCAAAAAGGAAACAAATACCTTTAACCTTTAATTTTGAGGGGTCAACTAAATTGCCACTGCTTTCTGAAATCTTTTTTTTCCCCTTTCCGAACTCAATAATCTGTAATTTAAAATGTCTAAATTATATACTGCATCAACTGAAATGAGCTTTGTCTCTATTTCGTTGACTTACAATCCTATTTCATGTTGTATCACTAAACAAATGTAAAAGGATAAGACAATGAGGATGCATACTCATGCAGTATCATCAATGTTTGTTGAAGCAGCAAACAGAACTGCCATATACCATACATTATTAGCTACTCCAGACTGTAAAGATTATTATTTCTTTGCAATGTTTCTTCAGCTGTACTCTCACATATGTAATTATACGATAAAGCATAAAAATGGGGCTTGACAAAGATCTGTGAAGGCTACTTCATTCATGTGAATAGTATAAAGGTTAGTTAGGAGGTTTTATTTTTTAACAAACTACTGCAATAAAAGTGTCACAACAAACAATGTTCATATTAATTTCCTTTTAAATCTTGACCATGAAATATTTAATAAGCATCGTCCCTGTCCTGAAGCCTGTAAACATCTATCCTACCCAGTCCCATGGGATCAAGTCCCTTCTCACAAAATTTTAAGTCAGAAATAACTGTTGAAACTAATGAATTTCAGAAGCATATATCAAGAGCAGTCAAATCTAATGGGGTTACTTGTATGAGTAAAAGATTTAAGAACCAGGCAGTTCTTCTATAACAGTAGAAATACTGTTATATCTGTATCCAGTTATTTAAACATCAATATAAAACTCCTAATATGTTAATAGCAAGGGAATTTATACCATTCAAAATTACTAATGTGGTGATTTACACTAGTCATACTGTTTACAGCGAACATTTATATTGCCAGTGATAAACCTTTTCATGCTGTACTTTTACAAACCTGAACTCAGCTCTTACTGGTCATAGGAAATACAATGTTTTCATTTAACTGACTTTCTCATGAGACTTGATTTAAGTAATTTCCTCTTCTATTACCGATATAATTTACCAAAGAGTAATAAAGAAGTGCCTCATGGGAATATCTAAAACTGAGTTAAGTTCATCTATGTGGAGTGTGTAGGCATGAAATCCAACCCTCTTACACAGTTAACCTAGATCACACTTCCTCAACTTTGTACTCTAGCAAAGTCTGGTCGCTTCCACTCTGCACGACATGTTTAACCAAATACAGAGAAGCGTCCAACTTGTACAGAACCCCAGGTCACTGACACATTCATCTGTGTTACTTGGTTAATGCTAGAGCTGTAGAAAGGTTTATACTTTTTTTCTGTGTAAAAGTAAGGTTTGTCAGTATTCTTCATTTATGTTTCCATATGGAACACCGTTGACTTTGACAGGACAACTAGAGCAACACCTGTTCATAGAACAGTTTATTAATATGAAAAAAAAAATTCTCTTCGACAGCATCTAAAGACACACTAAAAGAAAAACCAAGTAAGTGAGCAAATGAGACCAAAAAAATAATCCCCCAAATAACTACATAATGTAGCATTCAAGCATAATAAGAAATAAAACATCATCATAACTAACATTTAGTGAGGATTTGAAAAGTATTACAGCACAGCAATGGACTCTATTCTAGCATAGAATATGTCTAGCACAGTCTAGCAATATTCCACCTCAAGTTGCTATTTGCAATCACAACAATAGTAAAAACACACACACAAAAAAATAACATTAATTCAGATATACACAGGTCTCTCTTGCTATACCATTTCTCAAAGTGCTAGAAGATTCAATTAGGCTTTCACTGGATTCACTGGAATCTTTCATTGTGTTTAACGGGAACTACAATAAGAATTTAGGGAAGAAGCACCTAATCTTTTTTCAACTCAGACCTAGTGAGGCCTACATTTTAGATTAAGTGCAGTTAATCTCATTAAGTTAAGAATTAACTTAAGCTTCTAAATTACTTCAGACTACAGAGAAAACCTAAAGAGAGCTGATACCCAATTCATCACAAAATATCTAAATTTACTAAACCTAATGATAAACAAGTTGCAACCCTCAGACACTATCCATTTCACACATACAAAGAAAATTCCTTGATGATCTTCTTATTTGGAGAGCAGAATCTTACAACCTCAGGGCTGAGAGAATGCCTGAAAGTGTTTTTTCTTGGAGAAAGGATAAAAGTTTCTACTGTACATTTGTTTAATACATTGATATTAAACCTACCAAAATACTGAAATAGGGAAAAGATAGTTAGAATGATAGCAATGCATTGGATAAAACTAAGTATTCTTTATAAATGGACTTTCATTTCTACTTTCAAACATTGTTTCAGAGTCCTACAGGATAAGAAATATCAGAAAAACTATACAGATTTCAGCCACCACTAGAACTGCTCACCATGCAGTTATGTTTGTCAGATTAATATTTGTATTTGTCAGGCAAGAAATGGAAATTGCTCAGATTTCACACAATTGGAATGACATTTATATACAAGAAAGCTTCAAAAAGACCACTCTATTGCAATGCTAGAACCATTTATTTATGCCAACATAGTCCAAAGCCCTTTTCGGTCATGGAATAGTTAACTCTTATAGAAAACAATGCTCTGCAACTCTGTTCAATTACAGCTACCAGTTTTCCCAGGTGATGTTGGTGATTTGTCAGTTGGCCACCCTCATAGTGCACTGACATAAAATTCATTGGTAAGGGTCTGCTGTTCACTAACAATGGAAATTTAAACTACTCCAAGCTGAAGCAAACATTCAGCTTGATCAGACAGGCAGAAAGGAGTAATGACAGTGATACGGTGATAGGCATATGTCAGAAGTGTCAAAGCAATTCTAGATATTGTCATACATGTATCCTCTGGGAATTAACTTTTATTTCAACAAGGTATGAATAAAATCCTATTAATGTTGTGCTTTCAACTCATGGAAAGCAAATTATTTTGTTTACAAGGAAGAAAACTTTACAGAATATCACAATTAATACTGCCATGCTAACTAAGGCAGGAGCTCGCGTTGTGTGGTAGTGATGGGATAAATCTAGTCTGTCAACCTTACAGATATAATCGGGGTACATGCAAAAGCATTTCTAATGCCCTTACTAGGACACTACTGAGACTTTTATAAACTGCTACTAAATACTTCATGGAGAACAATACTTTAAAAACAAAAGAAGCTAATCTGAGCTGTAAGACCACTCTGTAGGTATCTGCATTATAGTTTCACTCTATACCCCACTGGTAAAACTACCTATTCTGCAAGATAGGGCTTGGTTGCTCATGAACAGCTTACATAAACAGCTTACTCTGCAGTCCAATCCTGCAGGGAAAGGGTCTACAAATTTCCAAGAGGGCTAGGGGAACTTCCCCAGCTTAAAGCTGTTCATTTATGCTTGGCTCATTGGAGCACAGCATACTCACAAAAGCATCACATTTTTTTCAAAGTTTAGTGTTTGATTGATTTGTTTGCGTCAGTTCAGCTCAGATCTGTTACTCGAGATACAATACTTGACATTCTGCAGTTCACAATGTTGAAGGAATATGGGTGGAATAACTGAATAAAAATACTCCATATATTAAAGTAATGGAAAATGTCATTGAAAAAACAGTTTTCACATTTCAGAATAGCTGGGTGACAAATGTGATGTTAGCTTTTAAAAGGAGATGTGAGATGAGGCACTATGAACTTCCAAGTCACTACTAGAAAAATTAGTAGAAACTAAGAAATAAGATAATTAATGGACACTTGGGTAAAGAGACACTGCTTTGGAAATAATTAAACAGAAGAAAATTCTGCCTTACAAATTTTACTGTTCTTAAAAGTGGCCAAGCATACAGACAGAGATGGGTAAATAGATATACTCTCGTTGGACTTCCAAAAGGCTTTTGACAATGTCCTTCACCAAGAGGTTTTAAGAATTTAAGAACCCATTGCATAAGGTCTTTGCAGAAGTAAGCAATCAAAACAAAAAAAAACAAAAGCAAAGCTTATGAGTAATTAGTTATTTGTTTATTAAATAGCAATTAGTTTCTTGCAATAGGTGGAGGTTCCAGAGGGAGTTCTGTTGCATTCCACTGCAGAGCCTCTTCTGGGACCTACACTATTTTCATTTGAAAAAATATGCATGGGAAAAAGGAGTAGATGTCAGCCATGACAGATACAAAAACTGCAACAGCTGACTGTGCACAAACTGGAGAAGGACCCTGCAACACTGAGTGACAACAGTATCAAATGAAATCCAATACAGACAAAAGTAGATCAACTTACGTACAAACCGAACGTCACACTAAAATTAGTTGTTTAGAGCTGCCCAGTACCATTAAGGAGCAACAAACTCAGGGTTATGGCAGGGTAATCCACGGAAACTCAGCTTGATAGAAGTTCCCACAGCAAATAACATACTAGACATTAGTTATAGTATGAAGAATAATGCAGACTACATGGCATTATAAGAATAATGCAAAGTTTTGTCACACTAAGTATTATGTAGCTCTAGTCCCCTCTATACAAAGAGGACATAATAGCCCTGACAAAGTTTCCAAGCGGGAGAAGAAGAAAGGACAAAGCTATGTTACGACAGAAGTTATATGAGGAATGGCAAAGTAAACTAGGACTCTTCAGTCTAGATACAACATAATTTAGGGGAAAATATTCAAAATCTAAAAAATCACGTATGGCATAAGAGTGGACAAAAATAGTCTCTCACCATCTCTTTTAGTAGCCATCTAACAAAGCTAGTAACAGTCAACAGAGAGGTGCAACTTCACACAGTGAAGTAGCAAACTTTAAAAATCCTTGCCACAGAATATTGTGGATGCTGAAAGTATAGTTTTATTTCAAAGACTGAACAAGAATCTGCACAAAGAAAACATTTGAGAATTTCTAAGTATGCAGAAACCATATCCAGCTCAGGCAGGCTCCTCAGCTGAAAACAGCTGAAGGGAGCATTAGGGAGAAGCATCAGATGCTTGTTTTGTTCCTCCTCACCCAGGCCAGTAATATAAAACCACTGCCTGTGCAGTGTAGTAGTGGTGTCTAGACTAATGGACTCAGTATGGCCTTGCATCCTTTTGGGTGTATTTGAATAAGGTTTGTTCAGGTGAACAAAAATGTTGTAAGATCTACTTGTCTATGCCGTAGATGTCATACTACTGGCTTTAAAGGTGCAACACAGCATGTGTTTTCTTTCCTGTCTGTTTTTAAGACATCAGGTTACTGTGTAAACATGTTCTGCAAAGAAAGGCTCAATAAAAGAAAAGGAAATATTCTCCAGGTTTATCCTGAGAGGAAACTACTGACAGACAACGCAGAGAATGAAAATTTTCAGTTCTTTTGAAGATGCAAAATAACGCTTAAAGACTAACCAGCAAATTAGATAAAACAATGTAAAAGTAGATATACAGGATGCTAAATACGGCTAGAAACAGTGGATAAACAGATAATGAGGCATCTAGTGGGTTCTGTGGTTTGTTATGCAATAAGAAACAACTGCACATGCCCTAAGAGAAGTTCAATGCAAGGTTTACAATACTGGAGGCACTCAGTGAATATGACTACCAGAGACCCCTCCAGATGACCATCTTGGACCATCCAAGGACTTCCAGTAAGGGGTGGAGGCCTGTAAATTGGTTCTAGGAGAAGTGAAGTTTATGTATTACGAAGTACATTGTAATGAATATGTATGATCATGATGGATTAAATACATTATTGTAAAGTTCCACAACACACATTTGATTAGAGGATAAATCCTCTGAGGGTGTCCAGCAGTGTCATAAAGAATGCCTGCATTCTAATACTTAAAATTGTGTTAGAAAGTTTACTTTCTAGTTGATTGCAGTATCACTACATGCTACCACTGATTAAACTACATATTTCTAAAAGAAGAACATTATCCAATTCTAGGCTTGAATTTCAGACACACAGCACTGTTCTGTAACACTTCACTGGCTTCTAAGCACTCTTACACAAAACTCACTGGTTTTGTTCAAGTTTAATTCAAATATATAGCGCAGGTTTTAACTGTGACTTGCAGCATCTCTATAACTCCAATCTGCCTCTAGAACACAAATCTAAGTGATGCTTGTTCCCTACTGGCACAGAAACATCCTAAAAAGAAAAAATGAAGAGGAAAAAAGATGTAACTTCAGCAAAGACGGGCCCTTGCAGATGGCTATCCCTTATTAAAAAGTACGCCATGCCCCTAGGATCAAGTTCCTTCCATATGGAAGAGTCTATGCATACAAATTTGTCTTTCCTGATTTGTTTAGAACTGTATATTTCATCTTGCCTGATTAACATGCTTTTTACAATCTCACCTCCATTGTGCAACATCTTGTAATCCACAAGAATTTACACAACAAGTTGTTCTAGCATAACTTCATTCTGTAGTTCTCATACTCTGCTGGACTTGCCAATGTTTCAGCCCAAACAGTTTTTCATTCTGCAAGTATCAATAAAATTGGGCCCACTATGTTGCCAAATAAACACTTACTGTATTAAGGTATGTATCTTCGGCAAGTTGGATGTTGTTTGATCATGTATTTTCCCATGTTTGGCAGGTGACAAAGAGCACCACATGAAATGGTTGACATGTATTTCCCCACTTGATGATTTTACAATTGATTATTTGGAAGAGAAAAGAAAGGTACACTGGTCAGTCACAGAACCACAGAACACAGCTGTAAAACATACAAATATGACACTGGAAATGTCTTGCCTGACAATAAGAATTATTTATGGCATTGTACAAAGCAGTGGGGAGGTTGTATACAAGCAGGGCATCATTTCTGGTCAAGGCAAACAGATGTCAATCAAAACACAGCAACTATGATGACTGTAGGAGAGGGAAGTCTGTCTTCTAATAGGAAGCTAGAAGCTACAGAAGCAAAAGTAAAGGCTGGCTCTGAAAATATGCTGGAGAGATAGATGAGCCACTTAAGCCCAAGAGCAGATACATAACATACTGGCCATGACTAAATTTAGTCAGAAGTTGGAAAAAAAAATCTTTTAAAACTGGTTAATTTCAGACTAGTTTAAAACTGTGGTCAAAAATCCACTTATGAACACCTTAAGGTATACATTACTCATGATGCTGTCCAATCCAATATTCTTCAGATTTTTGTATTATTATATTATTTATGTTTATTTTGAGCAGATACTTTTTAAATTTAAAAAATTATCTATCTTCAAGTACTATTTGAGTAATAGTACAAAATTCCTGAAGCAGAGCACAGAATTAAACTATGGAACAGGAGATCAAAACTACATAAGCAAGACTGATTTATCTATTTATTACAGCGGGGCAACAAGCAATTACCTGCCAGAGTTCCTCATGAAATTATTTTGGTCAGTATTTCAATGAGTGACCTGAGTACTGGCATAGAAAAGACACCTATTAAACATAAGACACATGAAGACTCAGAGATGATATGCAAGTATGTCGAGGGGCAGGAACAGAATTCAAAACTGACACTGTAAAACAAGGTCTGGAAAGACAGGACAACATTCAGCAAAGATATAAGCAAAGTACTACACCTAATAAATAACAACCTACTGAATAAATTCAGACTAGACAACAGTGGGCTAGGAATTTGGCAGAATCAATCTGTGAACCACAGCAGATCACAGGCTGAACTCTGTCAAGAATGTCATATGGCTACAGGAGAGACAAATGTCATAATAGGTTACATAAACAGGAGTGCTTTCCTGAGGACAGCTGAAGGAATCCTTATGCTGTACTCGGCTGTAGCCCTCTGGCAACTCCATGCTCAAGATGAGGATCTCTTGGAAAGAACAGAGTCAAACAGCAAGATTGGTCAGTGAAAGCCTCACTTATGTGAAACAAAGGAAAGGACTGAACTTGGATGGAAAATGTAAAAGTCCAGAAGCGGAAAATGCTACAACTTTTCTGATGTTGCTACTCGTTACATTCATAGAGAAACAAGAAACACAAGCTTTGAATCTCCAGGTCAAAGAGTGTAAGAAATCACTAGAACCAACCACAGCCCAGTACTGTGGAACTTCCTTAACTGAAGACCCTTGGAAACTGGTTATATATCTGCCAGGAAACACGTGGGCATAGCTGGTTTTCCTTAAAGGCACTGCAATGGACAACCTGATCGGTAATGATTTCTCTCTTGCCCTTCACTTCTACAGCTTTAGCCACTGTCAGTCAGAGGTTGTCATACCAGACATGACTGCTGTCATACCAGAGGTAAGATCCACTATGGATTTACCTCAATGTGTTTTACAGATTTCTTCCAGTTCTTCCATTTTAACCTAGTCTGGTCCACTTCTGTATCTTGTTTGAGAGAAGCAGTTCACACAAACATTTCCATTTGTAAACTGGGTTTGCAACCAATTGTTATTCTTAAAAACATAATTTAGTTTGTGTTTGCCTATGGGCTTTAAATAAAAAAATAATCACATAATTTGTAGTTTGACCACTATACTGTTAAACCAGATTACCATCTTCCCTCATTTTGTACAAAGACTACTAGATTGTCTTTATGACCAGAAGTCATTCCTTTTCTTCATCCAACTCCTAATGAAAAGCTCACATTTACTACTATTAAGTTCTGTTCTCTCTCACTCCCCCCTCTCATTTTTAACTGCAGAGATGAGAAAACTACTACTAAATATGAAGAAACAGCCATGGTATACACTTTGTAGTCTCCAATATGTTCAGGTGTACTGGTTCTGCAGCATTATGAGCATTTGCAAAACCTTTGTTTCAGGACATATATTTTCCAAATATTTGTCTACTGGTGGTTATTCTCTGCCACCCCTAAATGCACTTTTTTTCCTGCTATGTGTAGAAAAAAAATTCAGTTTTCTTTGATTTATTTGTGTAACCCCACTCTATATATCTGTGTATGCATACAGCTTAGGGTACACCTCGCTTTAATTCTTTTAATACCATTGTCCTGTTACTTGTATCCTTAGCACTCAGGAGTTCATTAAACTTATTACAGGTATTAAATTTTAGTAAGGTATACTCTGTTTCAATGCTGTGAGCACCCAGCCTCTTAAGACGTATGTTTCTTCTATTATCCATTTATATTATGGGGTACTTGAACTTCTTTGCACAAAGGCCTATCATCTTGCTTTTTTCAGACATCCATGTGAAGTGGTGGAGACTTCTGGCAGCAAACTCCTTCCTTTGCTGAAGACCACAACCTTAGTTTAGGCTTTTTATCTCATAATAGTTCCTTTTTTCCTTAACTGCTTCCTTGTCTTGCAATTTGAACTACTTAGTTTGCAAAATTTACTTCTGCCCCCCCATCAGGAACAGATTTGGAAAATGAAAAACAGCCATTCCTCCCGTTCTTTCTGACCTTGTTACACAACATCTTCACTGTAACATAAATGGAATGTCAGGTTTGAAATGAACTGTTGAAATGCACAGGTTTGAAATATTATTTACTAAATCTCTGGGTGATCTGCTGGCTTTAAATCAATACTCCCAATTAAAACAAACAAAAAAACAAACCCACAACAAAACACTTATTGGCAAATGACATCAGCATTTACTTTATTTAGAAAACCAAATCTGTTTATCTTACTGTGATTCCTGACGCACAGCTCAAGCTCAGCACACTTAGGTGTCTTTTGGCTAATAGTGTGTATTCCTCGCAGGAAGAAAATTGGAGGGATAGGGTGGGCTGTCACTCGCAAAGGGCAAGGGAATAGTCTACTCAATTCTGAAAGAGATCACAAAAGTAAAATTCCTGGAAGAATACTATTAGGAGAGGGAAGATGTGATGTGGGAAAGTGCCGACCCACCCTCAGCTCTTGCCTAGAAATAAGAAAGAAAAAAGGAAGAGCAGGATCTGAAGTTTACTGCTGCAGCATTTCTCTCCCTTGTTGCAACCACAGATAAGATATCTCTATCATTTCCATTCTTCCGTCACCTTTGGGGTATCAACTGTTTGTTTCTCCTGTGCTCCTGAACCTTCAAGGAAAATCCACTGCCTGAGCAAGAAACTCCTGGCACCTGATGACAGCAAAGTAGTCACAATATTTAAACTGATTGCACAAATTGCTACACAGACGATATGCTTAACCCTTGACAGCTGCCAACAGGGAAAGAAATGTTCCTGAATGTTAGTGACGGACACTTTGCTCTAGGGGAAAGGTCTGCTTTGTGCAACCACTGCAAAATAGAAAACATGGCAGCAAAGCGGTGCTGGGGGATGCAAATATATATTATACTACACTCCAAATTGCTCCATCCAGCATGGAACTTAGAACAACTACCTGGCTGGTTTACCTTACGCTATCTTATCACAGTCCCAGAGGGCTTGCAAGTCCAGACCATTGTCTTAGAAGAACCCATGCAAAAAGAACAACCCAATCCTTTTTCTTGCTAGAGAAACTATTAATTGCACTTCAAGGTGCAGAAAAGCCTGCATTGGAAAAACGGGAAAGAAGTCAACTCTATTCATTTAAGTCCCGATATTACATGTTTGTGTAATTTTAAAGTCCAATGAAACACAGAAGACATACCTCTCATTGGTAATACAGGAAATACAAGATAAACAAGAAGTATGTCAAAGCAAATTGTAGGAAACAGGAAACAGAACACATAGCCTGGAAAAACGTAGAGTTAAAGAGGATTCTTTCTCTGTTGTGCTGTGTTCCCTAAAAATTAATTGAAAATTCCTCTTTTTAATGAGCAGAGAAGCTAAAGCTTTGAGTTCTCATAACAAGACATGGAGACCACAGAAGTCTGAGAGCAACAAAAGTTTACCAGAAGCTGTGAGAGAAAGAGTTCTCAGCTGCTCACCAGGAGGTCATCTCAAGTCCTCTTTTAACACTCGCTTCTGCCATCTATTTCTGAATGACTTGTCCAGTCATTTAGGAAGCCTTTGCAGCTTTGCCATGGCAATGAAAATTACCTAAGAGGTATTTCAAGACTCAACTGGATATTCTCCAAATCACACAAGCATCAGAAAACAGTAAGTTAAATTCCTCCTGTTACCAGGAATGCACTAAATAACAAAAACTGGGAGAAGGGATGTTGGCCAGTATTTACAATTCAGAGCCTTCCCTGGGTCTACCATCTTGTCTCTACTGATCAACCTAATGTACCTTTCAATGCCGTTTTCCAACAAACACAAAATTAACAGAATGGTCAGTAAGAATAAGACCTTCAGAATCCCTCTTTTCCATTGTTCCCTTTACCTCTAATCATGCAATTAACTGTCAGAATACTCCTGGTTTGCAACTGACTGACTTTTATTTTTACACAGTTTCACTGCTTCTTATCTTGAATATTTTAAAGAAGTTATTTTTCCAGGTAATTTGTAAGTTGGTTCTTTGGGCCAGCTTCAGTGGAATTTCAATTTAGCTTTTTGCACTTTCTTTTTAAAGGCGAGCTCATAAATTTAATGTAACCAAAAATATTATGCCTATTGTCTAACTCTGCTTATGTGTGTCTCTTGTTTTCAGAGCATATTCAGCTAAGAGAATGTCTTTCAACATCTCACACAAAATAAATTTTTTAATTGCTCACAATTGTCTCTCAATAATAACCAGTAGATTATTGCCCTATTCTCATCTTCTTTTTGCACTTCCTGTTTTGTGTCAAATATTTTCCTGCTTTTCCAGATTTACGAAAAAAGTTTGCTATGGGCAAGTCCACTTCGTCCACCCAAACTGTACCCAATTCCCTTTCTCCAAAAGTTAATGCCTTACTCCATTTACCCATCTTTACCTGGACACATTGTCTACTATTTTTTCATCCATATACCTAGATTTCCAGTTTTTAATTACTTATATTCTCTATTTTCTCTCATTCTCCTCTGTACACCCAGTCTGTAATTTACCCATTATTGGTATCTCATAGCTGTATATATGCACTTTCACTGACACATAAGAAACTACAGAGGCTTACTACATTCTTTCCTTATTTCAGGATGGGGTTTAATATACAAAGTATAAAAAGGCAGGCTCTGAGCTGACCAGCCAGCCTGACAAAAGAAAAAATGGGGGAAAGTGCATCCTGCAACTGACTGTTGTTTATTTTGGCACTATAATGGCCCAGATATAAATACAAACATCTTGACCAAAAAACGTGTAAGACTAAAAAGAAAGCAAATGCAAAAAATGTTGATTCCTAAAAGGTAGTTCCAAGGTAGTACTTCAATTTTGACATGCGATCTTCCTACCAAATTTTAGTGCCTCCAGCTGGAAGTAGTACTGTCTGCCTGCTTAAGCGCTCCATGAGAGAGGCTGATACTCAGTTTTTCTAAATAACTGCATCTTTAAACACCATGTTTTGTGCTACCCCAGTGACATTTTCCAGCTTTTCTCATGTAAATTATTTATCCTAATTGACCACACAGCTGTCTTATTCAGGCTTGCAATGAGTGGGAACATTGAGATGTACTTTAAACTTTTGATTCAATGATGTAGTAAGTGGGAACTCACTTTAAAACACAATAATAATCGGGTCTTACTTTGATTTGGTTGATATGAAAAGCCTGGAGTGTAAACACAGCTGCGTTTTTGTAAATCTCATGTATAAAAGGAAGCCTTCTGTACCTGTAAATGCTCATTTCTAACCTTTCAATTCATGTAGAATAAACTACTGTCTAAAAAGAATGTACTTGGATGTTTGCACCCAAGCATGCAACAGGACTGTTTATTTTTCAGGCACTCACCTTGTAAACCCTACATATGCAAATCGTATTTTGAGAACAACTTCGAGGAAAGCCTAGAACACTGAGTATGAACTCCATAAGAAAAAGTGATGTTAGGACATTTTAAACAGAACAGTGCCTAACTGTAGAAGGGGGGGCATTTTTCGGTGTGATGGGATCCAGTGAGAACCAGGTGTTTACTCGCAGTTTCTTAACCTGACTGGATCCAAGAATTCTCTGACGTGGTGATGTCTGGATCTAGCCAGCCCAGGTGTGGCCCCGGCCCCACCAGCGCGCTCTCCCTCCCTCCCCACGGAACGCCGCCGGCAGCCGCACGCCTGGCAGCCGCTCCGGGACACCCTGCCACCTCCTCCTTCCGCACGCCCCGCCAGCACGGGGGTCGGGACGCCCTCCGCGGCGAGCCGGCGGCCGCGGCTGCCACGTCCTGGCTGCCGGGGAGACGGGCGCTCGCTGCAGGACGACCTCGTCCTGTACCAGCGCTTTCCAACTCGGAAGGGGGACACAGGAGACCGCCCGCCGCGGAGCGCAAAGTTCAGCCGCCGCGAAGGCAGCGAGGCGGCGCANCCCTTGCCCTCGTCGTTGTCCCTGCCCCGGCGGCGAAGGGCGGCGGCAGCGGACCCTGCCCGCCCGCCGGCCGCCCGCAGCGCCGGTGCCCGCTAGGAAGTAGTTGTGAGTAGCGTTACCTGTCCTATATTGACGTATCCGTATTTGCTCGCTATCCTGTTGGCCTCCGGGAGCCCCCCGGTTATCCGCACAGCCCAGTGGTTGGTGTAGAGGCGCGTCCTGCAGGCGGGCAGCAGGAACCCCAGCACCAGGGTGAGCCGGCAGAGAAGGTCCCANTGCAGGACGACCTCGTCCTGTACCAGCGCTTTCCAACTCGGAAGGGGGACACAGGAGACCGCCCGCCGCGGAGCGCAAAGTTCAGCCGCCGCGAAGGCAGCGAGGCGGCGCACAGAGCCGCGGCGGGACGCCCCCCGGCGATGCCTTCCCCCTCCCGCCCCGCGGGCGGCTCCCTGGCCCGCGCCCCGCTTCACACCTGGCTCCCAAGGGGAAGGCCACGGCCCCAAGGTCTCCGGCATACCTGCCCCCGCGCATCACCTCCCGCGGCCCGAGGCCGGGGCGGCTCCGCTGACCGCCCCGCGGCCGCGGCGGGGCCTGCGGC